>LKTO01000770.1:0-19170 GCA_001399465.1 Hymenoscyphus scutula
ATATATAATAGCTTAACTATAGAAATAATACTTATATTACTATTCTATACTAACTTTAGATATAAATTACTAGTATATAATAGACTAATAAAAATAATAAGTAATAATTAGTTAGCTTAAGTATTAGTCTTAAAGATTAAAGGCCTATATAGAGAACTTATAGAGAACTTATAGTTTATAGTAGAGCGTAATATATACTACTATAATAAACGACGTAGTTAGAAGCTAACGCTAAAAGAGAGAGATAAAGTCTACTTATAGCGAAAAAATATTAATATAAAGAGATCTAGTAGAAAACTAGACTATATATATATTAGACTATTTAAAATTAAGTAAGTAAAAGAACCTTTAAATTATAAACTAGCTCTACTAAAAATAATAAATATCTTTCTAGTATTCTATATCTTACTTCTTAAACTAGTACTACTAAGAGTACTACTAGCTCTACTTATAGAGATCTAGCTAGTTAACCTAAATACTAAGTATAAGGTTAAGAAGATTCTTAACTATAAACTTATTAGAGATAAGATTAAGTATTTAATTAAATAGTTAGACTACCTATATTTAGAGAACACTTAGGAACTAAAAGGGAATATTAGCTAGTATTTAGTAGAGCTAGAGGAGTTCTACTCTTAAAACCTAGGTCTAACTATAGCGAGTAGTTAGAAGGAAAAGCCTTAAAGAAGTTTAGGTTAAGACCTAGGTTAAGGGCAGGGTTAGAGGCGTTAGGTGAGAGAAGAGCGGCTAGCTAGGCAGCTGTTTCCTCTCGCTACTTCTTTTCTTCTTGTTTCTTATCCTATACCTTCTCTCTTTCCTTAGTAGCATCTAGTTTATTAAGAGTATAAAGTCTACGACAGACTATATTAATACCCTGCTCTCGAAGTTCTTGTTAGCGTTGCTTAAGCTTGTACACACAAGCTAAACCGACTATAGCTACCTTAAAAGCTATATCTCTTTTAAATTTAAGACACTCTTCCTTAAGACAGATGCTCTCAAGGTCGTTGTTTAACTCCTAAAGGGCATTACATTTAACACCCCGCCTAACGCACTCTCTATACTATTATAACTTATTGTTTAGAACAAAGTATTTCCGGTTATAACGTTAGTAGTTAGTATAAGGCATAATAGTAGAACTATATGTCTAGATGGTTTCAGAAAGTAGAATACGTTGTTTATATTTCTACGTTTTAGAGGACATGTTAAAAGAAGGAGAGAGCCTCTAGCCTTCTAACGATATTTCTTAGGTTGTACTTAAGCGTAGAGACACGCTAAGCTAAGAAGAGGATAGTGTTATAAATTACGTATATATATAACTAGTAAAGACTAGACGGCGTTCTAACAGGTTAAGTACTATTATATACTCTTATAGTATTAAGAGATCGGTTAGAGTAGCTAAGCGATCTAAGGATTTTATTATAATAGAACACGTGACTCGCTTACTAAGTTATATAACCGTTAGAGCTTATAGAAGCTTATATTAGAGCTTAGAATCTAAGGATCTAGAAGATCTAGACGATTAGTATATATAGACGAAGGTTCTATATAAGACTAGTATATCTGCCTTTAGATAGAAGCTTCGTACTTAACCTTATATTACATTGTTATTACTACCTTAACAGCTTTATAGTTTCGTAACGAGTTTACCTCTAAGTAAACACCTAGTCTACGATTAAACCTCTTTATAAGAATAAACTCTAGCGATACTTAGTTACCTTAGTTAGTTAGTTTAAGAATCGTTATACTATTCTAGAAAGAATAAAACCGACGTCGCGAGTAGTACCTATACTTTTTATATAGCCTGCCTAGCTATAGAGTAAGTAACTATTATAAGAAGACTAATTTGTTACGAACTATATACTAATATATAATAAGTAAAGACTAGGCAGCGTTCTAATAGGTTAGAATACTATTTATATATAAACCCTTAGTAAAGTACTAGTATAGTATTAAGCTATTAGTATAGGATCTCATTATGTTAGTACGGATCACGTGATAGAGTCCTCACGTGATAGAGTCCTTAGAGGCTATTAGAGTCCTTAATATTTAGGACTCTCTTTAAGCGAGAGACTCTAATATAGGTAGTCCTCTTAAGCGAGAGACTCTAGCGAGGAACGAAGGTTCTATATAAGACTAGCACGTCTACTATTAGATAGAAGCTTTATACTTAACTTAATATTATATTATTATCACTACCTTAACAGCTTTATAGTTAAGTAACGAGTTTACCTTCGAGTAAATACCTAGACCTTAATTATGTCTCTTTATAAGAACAAACTCTAGCGATACTTAGTACCTTAGTTAGTTAGTTTAAGAATCGTTACACTTTAAGCACTCGAGCTTAGAAGTTAATTAACACGATGTTAGCCACTTTATTAAACCTATATACACCGGTAGTAACTCTATCTATACTAACTGTAGCGCTAACTATTACTACTTAAGAGAAAGTTAAAATCCCTCTTCTAAAACTATTTAATAGATTGCCTAAGAAACTCGTAGAGTTCCTTATAAAGGCATCTATATATCTCTTCTTCTATACTAGTTAGTTTACCTATAAGATAGACTAAGTCATCTAGATCACTATATAACTAGAAGGAGTAGCCTATAACTAGATAGAACCTCACCTAGAAGATTTCTAGGCTAATAGAATAACCGATAGAAAAGTCTCTACCGCTATAATAGACTGAACAAAGGACTTATTTAGAAATGTTAAGGGATTCAAGTTAGGAATAAACTAAGTATTTAAGGATGTAGATATAAAGAAAAAAAGCAGTTCGTGCGCTATACGCCTTAAGGTAAAACAGATCTATAGCTAAGTATATATCGTAGTTTTAATAATACTCTACGTATATAGAATAGAACGACGAAGCTCTAAGAGAGTAGTTCTACTAAGGACTCAAGGACAGCGTGAAGAATAAGCTAGCTAGAGACGATTTCTCTAACACGTTAAATCTATTAACTAACAAAGCTATTAAAATCAACAATTGTAATTATAAACGAACCCTAGAAAAGAAGAGTAGCTATAGATATTAAGCCTTAAAGGGTAGCTAATAAAGGGATTACAGGGATCCTATATAACTCGACGCTACTATACGAAAACCCTTCTAGCTAAAATAATATAGTAGAAGGCTAGAGCTCTTCTAAAAGAAACGAAACCGACGACGTAAGTAGAACCTCTACTTTTTATATAGCCTGACCAGCTATAGAGTAAGTAACTATTATAAGAAGGCTAATTCCTTAGAAAAGTAATAAGCGTTTACTATAACTAGGAAGGAAATAGTATTACTTAAGAGATTTAACCTATCTAACAAAGAGCTAGAAGCTCGCGGGTATAGAACGTAAGTAGAGGATAAGGAGAACTCTATTCTTAAATAATACTATAAGAGACGTTCTAAGTTAGAGTATAATCTACCTCTATAATATAAAGTAGAGATAGTAGAGTTATTATTAGTCTTATTACTAGAATTAATAAACTTGTCTAGTTAAGGAAATAACTAGAACGACGACCCTTAAGTAGAAGAAATATAAGTATTTATAGAGTATTTCAACTATAGTAACTAATAGATAGACCTTAATAGAAACAAGTTAGACTTTTAGACCCCTTATATAACTAGAGAGTAGGCTCTAGAAGCGCTAGAACAATTTTAAGTTTAGAACAACCTTCTAACAAGTATTATCTTTAGAAACCTTAAAAGTAACCTAGATACTATAGAAGGAAAACTAAACGTATAACCTATTAAGGACATCTTTAAATCTACTCTTAAGTTATAGAGAGAAAGAGATTAACCTTTTATCTAACTATAAGTAGAAGAACGCTAGACTCTAGAAGTTATATTAGGAGATGTAATTATTTAGTAGTAATACTACCTAAAACCTATATTAGACTAGGAATTAGAGAAATAGTTTACTAGTAACAAACCTAACTATAGCTAAATGATAGAATAGTAAATAGTCTATAGAGTAGCTAAGAGCGACTCCTAGTAAGTAACACTCTACCCTTAGAGGAGCGACCCTTAAGCGGCAGAGATTAGTAAAAGAGAACATAGTTTCGTAGTCTACGTAAATAGATAAGAAGTCTACGCCACGTTAGGAGACTACTAGTTAATAATAACTACGAAAATCAGGGGAAAGGAACTCTAGGTCATGATTAACTCAGGAGTGACAGGCAACTTCCTTTCGCCCTTAGCTCTTAAAAGGCTAAACGTCCCTATTACGAAGACAGGACTATACTACCTAGGTATAGTTAATAGAATAGACGTAGTATATTAACATAGAGTTATTAATTAGTAAACTATCCTAACATAAGTAACTATCGAAGAATACTACTTAGATATACAATTCGACATTATAGCGATTAGTAGCTATGATGTAATACTTAGTATACTATAGATTAGCAAACATAATCCAGATATCGACTAGAAAGTCTAAATAATGACTTTTAGCTAATGTAACTACAAAGGATCGTAGCTATAACTATATAGCTAGAACGAGGTTAGCGCCACCTCTTCTAAGGCGCTAGAACACCTTACTAAGGGTCCTCTACAGGTTAGTAAGAAAGCTAATAATATAATACCTATATAGTATAGAGAATTCGCGGAATTGTTTAAGAACCTAGAGAACTTATAAGCTCTACTAGAACATTATTCATAGGATTATAAGATTAAATTAAAAGAGAGTTATAACCTTAAGAAATAGAAAATATAGCCTTATAGTTAGATTAAGCTATAACACTTTAAGAGCTATATTGTCGAAGGTTTAAAGAAAGGTTATATTCGAAGATCTAAATCACCTATTCTATTAAATATATTAGTTGTTAGTAAAAAGAACGACCTAACAAGTTAAGTTTACGTTAACTACTAAGATGTAAATAATATAACGATTAAGGACGCTTACCTACTACTAGAAGAATAATATCTACTAGACAGAATTAGTTCTACTAAGATATTTATAAAACTCGACTAACGGAACGCTTATACCTTAATTAGAATTAAGGTAGGTAATAAGTAGAAAACTACTTTTAGATTACTCTCGAGACTCTATAAGTATATAGTAATACTATTTAGATTAGCTACTATACTAGTAACCTACTAGAGGTAGAATAATAATATTCTAGAAGGTCTTCTAGAGGTAATAGTTATTTATTACCTAGACGATATTCTAATCTACTTAGATAAAGTAGAAGAATATAAGAGCTATATATATAAGGTTATAAAAAGACTTACTATAGTAAACTCTTATCTTAAGTTATTAAAATATAAGTTTAGAGTAACTTATACTAAGTTCCTAGGCTAGATAATATCTCTAGAGAGAATAGAAATTAACCTAGATAAGATAAGGGACGTTATTAACTAGAAATTACTAAAAAACGTTAAAGACATTTAACACTTCTAGAGATTTACTAACTTCTACCGCTAGTTTATAGTAGACTACGCTAGAATATTAAAACTAATAACGAACCTTATATATAAAGAAGTACCTTTTATATAGAACGAGATTATAGAGACAGCCTTTTAGATAATAAAGAAACGCTTTACTAAGGAACTAATCCTATATAGCTACGATCTAGAAAAACTAAGTACTATAGAAATAGACTTATCGAGTATAGTAATAGATACTATACACCTATAACTAGATAAGAACAGAAAATTAATACCTGTAGCCTACTACTCTAGAACGCTAGACCTAGTATAGTAGAACTATACTATATTTAAGAAGGAACTACTTACTATAGTCTTTACTTTAGAACATTAGAAAATCTACCTCTAAGAGATAAAGTATTAGATAACAGTTCTTACTAATTACACTAATCTTCGAACCTTTACTACTACTAAGGAACTCACGAGTAAGCGCCTTACTAGATAGTTAGAAACTCTATTATACTATAACATCGTTATCTAACATATTATAGAGATAACAAATCTAAGAGTAGACGCTCTTAGTTATAAACTAGGCTACGAAGAGACTAGAGAATATATAAGGCTAGTAATATTAAAAGAACTACTAAATAAAGACTTAGCTCTAATAGTTTACTAAATTATAGCTATATAGATAGTAGATCTATAGCTAGACGTAATCTAGAATATATATAAAGGAAAGAACTAGTACTATAATAGGAAATTATAGGTTCTAAAAGAGTATATAAAGTAGTTTATTAGTAAGTACTATTTAGTACTTACTTATAGATATTAAGGAATAAGGAGAACTACTTAGTAGATTAAATAATACTACTTTATAGACTATCTACTAGCGATTATTAAGAACGTAATAAAGAAGTATAATACCTATACCTAGAATAAGGCTTTACGCTAGCTACTATATAGATAGATAGATACTACTTCTATTCCTTAGACACCTTAGAAATTAGTCTCTTAGGATTTTATTATTAAGCTACTAAAATCTAGAGATCTAATAATAGAAGTTAAATATAACTTAATCCTAGTTATTATAGAAAGACTTACTAAATATATAATACTAATACTATATATAGAGTCTAGTATAGTAGAACATTTAGTATTTATATACTTAAGAGACGTAATCTTAAGACATAGAATATTAATAGAAATACTCTTAGATAAAGATAAGCTCTTTACCTTAAAGTTCTAGACTACTCTTATAGAATAATTAGATGTAAAAAGGAAGCTTTTAATAGCTTTCTACCTCTAGATAAATAGAGGAAACGAATATATAAATTAAGTAGTTGAAATATACCTCTGTTACTATATAAACTACTAGTAGAACAACTAGGTAGAACTGTTACCTTTAGCTTAGTTTGTATATAATAGCTCAACTATAGAAATAATACTTATATTACTATTCTATACTAACTTTAGATATAAATTACTAGTATATAATAGACTAATAAAAACAACGAGTAATAATCAGTTAGCTTAAGTATTAGCCTTAAAGATTAAGAGCCTATATAAGAAACTTATAAAGGACTTATAGTTTATAGTAGAGTATAACGCGTACTACTATAATAAATAACGTAGTTAGAAGCTAACGCTAAAAGAGAGAGATAAAGTCTACTTATAGCGAAAAAACATTAATATAAAGAGACTAAGTAGAAAACTAGACTATATATACATTAGACTATTTAAAATCAAGTAAGTAAAAGGACCTTTAAATTATAAACTAGCTCTACTAAAAATAATAAACATCTTTCTAGTATTCTATATCTTACTTCTTAAACTAGTACTACTAGAAGTACTACTAGCTCTACTTATAGAAATCTAGCTAGTTAACCTAAATGCTAAGTATAAGGTTGAGAAGATTCTTAACTATAGACTTATTAGAGGAAAGATTAAGTATTTAATTAAATAGTTAGATTACCTATATTTAGAGAATACTTAGGAACCTAGAGAGAATATTAACTAGTATTTAGCGGAGGTAGAGGAGTTCTACGCCTAGAACCTAAGTTAGCCTACAGCGTAGGGTTAGCTAGATAGGTATTAAAAAACGCTAGATCTAGAACAAAGTCTAAGGAGGCGTTAACAAGAGGAAAGTTAACCTGAGTAGATACCTCAAAGGCAGGAAACTAGTTAGAGGGAGCAGGGGTAAAAGGATCGGTAGGAGGAAGGGTTGTTAGACGTTTCTTCTCACGTATAGGACTGAAAAAGAAACGATATATAGGTTTACAGGTTCTAGTTAGAACCTGCGGAGTAATAATATAATAACTAGAAGTATTATAAGGCTTCTTTACAAAAACGTACTTAGAGTAACGAGACAACTCATCTAGGAAAAGAAAACATTAGTAGGAATGACGAGAACAATAGGAACAGGTAACTATAGGACGATTAGCTTCCTTGATCTAAAGAGCTAAGGCTAGACGCTACTTTCGTTTATTATAGAAAACCGATATATTTAAAGAAAAGAAAGTTAGGAATCGTCGTCGTTAGTTTACTAAGACAGATAGTATAGGGACATGCTAGGCTAAGAAGGGGATAGTATTATAAACTATATACTAACATGTAATAAGTAAAGACTAGGCGGCGTCCTAACAGGTTAGAACACTATTTATATATAAACCCTTAGTAAAGTACTAGTATAGCATTAAGCTATTAGTACAGGATCTCATTATATTAGTACGGATCACGTGATGGAGTCCTCACGTGATGGAGTCCTTAGGGGCCATTGGAGTCCTTAATATTTAGGACTCCCTTTAAGCGAGGGACTCTAACATAGGTAGTCCTCTTAAGCGAGGGACTCTAGCAGGGAACGAAGGTTCTATATAAGACTAGCACGTCTACTATTAGATAGAAGCTTCGTGCTTAACTTAATATTATATTATTATTACTACCTTGACAGCTTTATAGTTAAGTAACAAGTTTACCTTCGAGTAAACACCTAGACCTTGATTGTGCCTCTTTGCAAGAATAAACCCTAGCGATACTTAGTACCTTAGTTAGTTAGTTTAAGAATCGTTACATAATTCTTTAAGAAAGTATTAAGCGTATACTATAACTAGAAAGGAAATAGTATTACTTAAGAGATTTAACCTATCTAACGAAGAGCTAGAAGCTTATAGATATAGAATGTAGATAGAGGATAAGGAGAACTCTATCCTTAAATAATACTATAAGAAACGCTCTAAATTAGAGTATAATCTACCTCTATAACACGAAGTAGAGATAGTAGAGTTATTATTAGACTTATCGTTAGAATTATTAGACGTATCTAGTTAAGAGAAGAACTAGAATAATAACTCTTAAGTAGAAGAAATATAGATATTTATAGAATGTTTTAAATATAGTAACTAATAGGTAGACCTTAATAGAAATAAGTTAGACTTTTAGACCTCTTATATAACTAGAGAACAGGCTCTAGAAGCGTTAGAACGATTTTAAGTTTAGGAAAATCTTCTAATAAGTATTATCTTTAGAAATCTTAAAAGTAACCTAGATACTATAGAAGGAAAACTAAATATATAGACTATTAAAGACATCTTTAAGTCTACTCTTAAGCTATAGAGAGAAAGAGATTAACCTTTTATCTAACTATAAGTAGAAGAATACTAGGCTCTAGAAGTTATATTAGAAGATATAATTATATAGTAGTATTACTATCTAAAACCTATATTAGACTAGAAATTAGAGAAATAGTTTACTAGTAATAAACCTAACTATAGCTAAACTATAGAATAGTAAATAGTCTATAGAGTATCTAAAAGTAACTCCTAGTAAGTAATACTCTACTCTTAGAGAAATAACCTCTAAGTAGCGAAAATCAGCTAAAGAGAATATAGTTTTATAGTCTATATAAATAGACAGGAAATCTACGCTATATTAGAAGACTACTAGTTAACAATAACTATAAAAATTAGAGGATAGAAACTCTAGGTTATAATTAACTTAGAAGTAATAGATAACTTCCTTTCTCTATTAGTACTTAAGAAGCTAAACGTCTCTATTAAGAAGATAGAACTATACTATCTAGGTATAGTTAATAGAATAGATATAGTATATTAAAACGAAGTTATTAATTAGTAAATAATTCTAATACTAATTACTATTAAAGAATACTACTTAGATATATAATTTAATATTATTAAGATTAGAAGCTAGAATATAATACTGTCGGTATATAATTCTAGTAAATAGCACCTTATACAAGAGCCTAGTAGATCTACATACTTTAGGTCATGTAAGTAGCTTGCCACTCACATACTTAAGCTCGTAGAGTACCACCTCTCTTTACCTTTACTCTTCACACACAAATGAATACACCGATTTAGTTACCTCCAAAGAGAAGGTGACCTGAATCCTGTATTCGCCGTCGTCACGACTACTAGGTCGTACTAATACTGATCAGTAAGCGCGCACAGATCAGATACACTTATTATATACCTCTACCCCTTCTCGGATCGTGGTACGTTATAGTATAGTGTGGTGGTATCAAAACTTGAAGAGTAAAGAGCCACCTTCTCGGATCGCTAGCTATTAACTTTACTACTACAACAAGCACCTTATAAGTGCCAGAATTGCAAAGACTGAACGCTTACGACTTAATCGCCATCAGTACCCTCATCTACACCTTTAGCTACACCTCTAGCTACACTCTCATTCAAACCCTCATTTACAACCTCATTTGCACCCTCACAGTACTCAGCGGATTCAGCGGATTCAGCGGATTTACCCCTCAATCCGTAACCACCTTTGAACCTCGGCAAAGCCAGAATCTAAGGCTTCTACACCCCTACACTCTACACCCAATTTAGCCGGAATCCAAGGCTTTCTACACCCCACTTTCCACACCTCCCTTGCTTAGCAACATCATGGCTGAACCAATAGAGCCACAAATCGAGCTTAGTAAGGAGGACCTTACAAAGTTTGTTACTAAGCATATTAACAAGTATAACCAAATAGAAGATGACGACAAGGTACTTTAGGCTACTTTCCAAGAAGACTTTGAAGACTAGGATAAAGATCACTTTACAACAGCAAATAAGTCCCAGGTTATTAAGTTACGTAAGGCACTTCGTCGTAGAGGTGTATAGATTGAAATAGACAGCAAAAAGGCACATATAGCTACAGCTCTTGTTAATACCCTCAAGGAGGTCGACCCAGTTGAATAGACAGACGAGGAGATACTAGCTATTATAAAGAATAGAGACACGAATTCAACAAGGTTTAACCGTCGACACAAGACAATGTACAACCCCTCCTTTCAATATAGGGATCCTCTTCAACCTCAAAGCACTCCTCCTACTCAATTGCCTGCTTAATCGCCTACTCAACTACCTGCTCAAGTGCCTACTCAACAGCTTGCTCAACCTCAAGGCACTCAAGGCAATCCTTAAAGCACTACTCAAGGTACTCAGGCACCTCAAGCCACTCCGCAAAGCACCCCAAACTCGAACCCCCCAGACCCCGCCCTTCTTGGAACTGCTACAGCACAACAACCACAAGGAATTCTTACGTATGGGCCCCCAGCGGGCACAGCACAGCTAAGTCAGCGTACAAACTTCCCCACCACATACCAGTTCCAGCAACCCCAGACAGGCACAAACTCCTTCCAGCCCCAGCAAGCACAAGCACAAGCTACCCAGACAGCCACCGGTAGCACTTTGCCCCCTGCACCTCCTACACCACCTATACCTCTAGTACCCCCCGCATCTCCCGTACAACCATGGCAGCCAACTCTTGCCTAATTGCAAGCAAAACTAGGGTATGGACGAGAATTGACGAACTTAGCAAAGACCTACACAGACAATATGAAGTACAGAGGCACTAGCGACAACTTTAGACTCAAAGTCACAATACTCTTTAATGTCTACATTAGGTGTAACGTACCTGAGGCAGCCTACGCAAAAGCTCTGCCCATTATACTCAAGGGGCTAGCTTTAGACTTTTACTACACAGCCCTTGCTACTGCCAACCTACCTTTTCAAGACCTCTGCTATACTATTTAGGACCACTTTGAAGACGCAAGCTACAAGCGAGCCACGCTTACAGAATGGAACAACCTGAGTCTCAACCTTGTCAAATCCTAGAACCCGGATAAGACGACCACTCAGTCCTTTCAACTCCTAGTAGCTAGGCTCCAAGTACTCCGCCATAGACTTACCTAGGACCTCTAGACTAACTCCTTCCTCTCAAACAAGCTTGTACTCGCTTACTAGGATACTCCTGAGTGCTAGATAGTATGCTCTTCCCCTCCGCCCTCTTCTCAACTGTCAGCTACTATTAGTGCTCTCAAGACGTTAATTACCGCCTACAAGCATGCCTATAGTACTACTACTACTAGCCTAGTAACAACCTATATGATAGACCGTAGGTTCTAATCCTTATATAGTAATTTATATACAAGCTAGAGCCGCGGCTATCGTAGAAGTAACTACTATAAGAATAAGAAGTAATACTTTGTCTATAAGAAGTAAGGCTACTAGTTAACAAACTACTCTAAGTATAAGCGTAACTAGATAAGAGATCGCTTTAAGTTAAGATATTAGAACAAGCTTAGAGAGGAATTTAATAAACCTGCCTTTAAAAGGTTATTTAGATAGTATATCCTTAAGTATAAAGGAGAATAGTTTAACTCCTATAATAAAGTATTTTAAGCTGTTATTCTTAAAGATAATAAAGAAGAGCTCTTAAATACCTCTAAGCTCGAAGAGAGCGAGAGCGAAAGCTTTATAACTTCGCTTAGCTAAATTAGTACTTCGAGCGCTATAAGTATTACTTCTAAGCTCTCTAAGGCAGCCTGTTTTTATACTTTTACAAGCTCGCTACCTGCCTCACCTACTAAAGACGAGGAAATCGAGACTCTAATAGCTATAGAAGCTAAACGCTACAACTTAAGCTACTAGTTTAGTATTATAATCGATATAGACGTAGCCTTAAAGTTAACTATAGGCTACGACTAGTATATAGTCTATAATTTAATTTAGAGCGCCTCTATTACTATAGCTTTAAAAGGTAAAGTAACTATTAAATTTAGTATTAGCGTAGTAGTATCTCTAGGCTCTATATATATTAATTTACCTATTAGCCTAATTAAATTCTATATACTTTAGACAGATACCTCTTTTCTACTTTACTTAGCGGATATAGACAAGCTAGGAGTCTACTTTAATAACCTTGAAAACACGCTTATTAATCTATAATACGAAGTGTTAGTAGTATAGCGCTTTAGACACCTCTTCCTAGTTTAGAGAGAGTCTTTATACTCCTTTCTATAGAAGTCTCTAAGCTAACTAATAGAGACTAAGATTCGTCGACTTTATAGGCGCTTTAGACACCTATCTATTAGCCGCCTCTAGCTTCTACTAGAGCGCGCCGGCTACGATGTTAACCTAGGTATACTTAAGCACCTAAACGAGTACTACTACTACTACTAAAAGTATAGAAAATCCCCTAGCCGCTTCTGCTTTACTCTCTACAATAATGTTAAGTTCAACTATAATATCTACGTTGATATTATATATATTAAGAGCTAGCCTCTATTATATATTATAGATAAATACACTCGCTTCTAAGCTAGTAAGTAGCTACATTAAATCTTAGCTAAGTATATATAGGAAAAGCTATAGAAGTACTAGATTAACACCTACCTTAGACCTCTAGATCTAATAACTCATGACGCTAGTAAGAACTTTATAAGTAAGGAATTTAAGTAATTTATAGGTTTAATAGGAATTTAAACTAAGGTTGTGTCTATAGAAGCCTATAACTTAATTAGAACAGTAGAACGCTACTATAGTCTACTTAGAAGAGTATACTTAATTATAACCGAGGAGCTACCTAACCTTACTAAAGATATAGCCCTTTAAATAGCTTTTAAAGTAATTAACGATATAGTAGAACCTGACAGCCTTGTCTCTACTCTACTTATGTTTGGCGCCTACCCACGTATAGCTAAGTTTAACGCCCTCTCGCTCTCTATTAGCCAGCGTACAAGTATACTCAAGAAGGCTATAGAGGAGCTATGTAAACTCTAGGTAAAACGATAAATCAACAATGCCCTCAATTAGCGAAATAGCTCTACAAATAGCCTACTTAAGGACCTACCTCTTAACTTAGACGTCCTTGTATAGCGTGAACCTAGGAGGTGGACTAGCTCCTTTACGCTTATAGGAATGACGAATAAGGAGTGTATTATTAAGCTATCTAGCGGACCTATAAAATTCCGCTCTATAGTAGTAAAACTCTATCTTATAGACCTAGATCTACAGGAACTACTAGCCACCTAGAAATCTAATAACTAAGAAGTATTCTAGCTAGCTACGCTACCTAAAGTTATTTAACTAAGGCGTGGCCTAGGTAGACTATTAAAGACTTAAAGACAGCCTCTAGAGTAACTATAGAAACAATTCTATAACTAGCCTTCGAAGTGTAGTCTAGAGAGACTACGGAAATAACTAAGTACCTTGAATATTAACGTCTATCTCGCTAAAGATACTACTACCTCTACCTCTAGTTAATTTAAGTATTTCTAGACGTAGGAGGTTAATAGGCTAATTAAACGCGATGTTTTTAAATACATCTAGCTATACGACCTCCTAGAAGGCGCTAGAATATTCAACTTAAGATTTATAGATAGTATTAAGAACAAGAGTATAGAAAAGGTATATAAGAAATCAAGGCTTATTATCTAGGTATATAATAATAAAAACAAGTCTTAAGTTCTAACTTAATCACCTATAATTTAAAGAGTTAGCTAGTAAATTATATTTACTATTACTACTATATATTCTAAGTTAAATGTCTACCTTAGAGATATTACCTAGGTATATACCTAGTTAACTATAAAGCTTAACTATAAGTTCTATATACGCCTACTACTAGGAGTCCTCTAGTAGAGTAGAATTTACCTTAAAGTTATAAAACTACTCTATAGTATACCTAAAGCTAGAAACTACTAGTTTAGTACCTACTATAAGTACTACCTTAATAAGCTACACATATTATAATCTATATACAATCCCTGCCTACTCTCTATTAGTAAGCAAGAGTAATTTAGAGTCGTTAATCTCTAGACTAACAATACTCTAATACTAGTAAACCTAGAGTTTACTATAGCTAAAGAGAAGTAATTATAGAAGGCTAAATTTACTTTAAAACCTAGGGAACAGCTTATAAACGACCACCTACTTAAATTCAATAGTAGTAAAATTACACTTTAACTAAACGGTTTAATACTCTTGACCTAGAAAGGCTATACTAAGCACTTAAAGCTAGTAAGCACCTCACTAGCGGACCTAGTAAGCTCCTAGGGCAACGTTCGCTAGAATGCCTTAATCAAGGACTAATATATAGTACAACGAGCTCGTAGAGCCTACCTGGCCACGGTCTCACAACTAGAGGCTGCTTTTAACCTCTCCTTTACTACCTAGAAGGCTAAACCTTAAAGCTAGGACATTATACTCCTCAACAAGCGAATTTAATAGTAAATCGACAACTCTACTAGAGGCCTTTAATTTGTTAAGCTAGACAAGAGCACTCTCAAGTTAGTTATATTTACTAACTCCTCCTTTACTAATAACAAGGATTTCACCTCTTAGATTAGCTATATTCTTATACTAGTAGACGAATTAGAGAACGCTAACGTTTTACACTAGTCCTCTATTAAGTATAAGAGAGTTATATAGAGTATCTTAGCTTTAGAATTATATATAATAAGCGCTAGATTTAATATAGCTATATCTATTAAGGCAACTTTAGAAGCTATTCTTAGTCTTAATATACCTCTTATAGTTTATACTAACTTAAAATTACTTTACGAGTATCTAGTTAAACTTAGAACTACTAAGGAGAAGCGTCTTATAATAGACGTAATGTGTCTATAGTAAGCGTATAAGTAACGCGAGATTAGCGAGATCAAGTAGATTAATAGTAATAGTAACCTAGCAGACGCTATAATAAAATCTAAGGCTTACTCTACTCTATATAACTTAATTAATATAAATAAGCTTGATATCAAGGTTACTAAATAGGTTAAACGTACACTTAAGTAAGAAAGAGTTATATAAACAGAGAGACGTGATTAATCGGATAGAAAGAGTATTTCTTCTCTTTTACTTCTTATAGTCTTTACTACTTTTTAGCTACTTTAAAGTAGGCCTAGTGTCAGTATATAATTCTAGTGAATAGCACCTTGTATAAGAGCCTAGTAGATCTATATACTTTAGGTTATATAAGTGGCTTACTACTTATATACTTAAGCTCGTAGAGTACTACCTCTCTTTACCTTTACTCTTTACATATAAATGAATACACTGATTTAGTTACCTCTAAAGAGAAGGTGACCTGAATCCTGTATTCGCCGTCGTCACGACTACTAGGTCGTACTAACAAATACTTAGTATACTATAGATTAGAGAATATTATCTAGATATTAACTAGAAAGTCTAAATAATAACTTTTAGCTAATATAACGTGTTTCACAAGCGAGTCGCCCACCCAAGCGAGTCGCCCACTTTCCTAGTCGCGTACCATCTACTACCTTTAAATCACAATGGCTCAACACCACAACATTCAATTACCTTCTCAAGAAGCCAGCATCATTTTAGCGACCCAAGCACTCGAAAACAACGCGCTATTAACCGAACGAAGGGCTGCAAAGATTTACCAGGTTCCTCGAAAGACTCTCTCCGATCGACGCGCCAGAAAGCCTCCACGACGCGATTACTAGCCTAATTAGAAAAAACTTACAAAGCCAGAGGAGGATACAATAGTTAGATATATATTAGAGTTGGATTCGCGAGGGTTTTCGCCTATAAGGAATATAGTACGAGATATGGCCAACAATCTACTAAGAGAGCGCGACGAAGAGCCTATAGGCAAGAACTGGCCGGACAACTTTATTAAACGTACACCTAAGCTTAAAACTTAATGGAGTCGTTCTTATAATCGTCAGCAAGCTTTGACTAAGGATCCGCAAGTTATTAGCCCATAGTTCCCGCTTATACAGTCTGTTAAAGAGAAATATAGTATTCAAGAGGAGGATATCTACAACTTTAACGAAAGTGGCTTTATGATAGGGGTTGTTTTGTCCTAACTAGTTGTTATAAGCTTAGAAACGCGTGGGAAGCGAAAGCAAGTTCAGCTAGGCAATCGTGAGTAGGTTATAGTTATTTAGAGAGTCAACGCAACAGGATGGGCAAACTCACCATTCATTATATTCACAGGTAACGTAAGATAACTAAGGCTACAACTAAGCGTAAAAGTCGTAAGAGGAAGTATATTAAGGGTTAAGAGACATTAACAGTAGGTAAGGTAGCTAATTTAATTACTTCTAAGGAAACTAGCGACCAGAAACAAGGTGGAGAGTCTAGGAAGAGAGTTCGCGCAGACAGGCACTGTAGCCTTTATAGCAAAACAGGGCATAATTCTTGTACTTGTTAGGCAGAAATATTAGATGTAGAAGATAGCGACATTTCCGAATAGTACTAGATAGCGTCTATAGTTATAACAAAATGTGTAGTGTTAAGTATTTTACATCGTAATAATACTAGATTAAAAAAGTAGGCGACTCGCTTAGGTGAGCGACTCGCTTATGAAACACGTTAACTATAAAGGATTATAGCTATAACTATATAGCTAGAATAAGGTTAGCGCTACCTCTTCTAAGGCGCTAGAACACCTTATCGAGAGTTCTCTATAGATTAGTAAGAAAGCTAATAATATAATACCTATAACGTAAGTCGTCGCGTAACGCGAGTAGTCATATAACGCGGGGCTTTTCCCGACACCACCCCTCTATTCTTTAATTTACTCAACATTAACTATAATACAGTCTCTAATATCACTCTCAGTTTCATCTCCTACTTCTTCCTTAATCTCTGCTTTACTCTCAGTCTTATATCAACTAGCCTTGCCCCTTTTTTTTATCTTTTTCTTTACTTACTTTTTCGTATCCTTTTCGGCCTCTACAACTACATCACATAATACTTACGTAGAAATATGGAAGTAACCCTTTAAAATCACTCTCTTTCCTTTCTTACGTGTTACACGCTTCTTTATAATCGAGCGCAAGTTGTTTACATCATGTTAGTAGATAATACTTCTTACTTAAAGTTGCTTAGTTCTGGCTGTTAATTTCTAGATATACTAGCGGACAGGTGTAGGAATAGTTATAGTATTCTTAATTGTTAGATTAAGAAGCTTATTTACTTTTCGTAAGACTGTTATATCCAGAGGTGAACTGTTAATGAATACCTGATCAAAAGTATTAAATTAAGTTAGTGTTTTAGGTCTTTCTATCTCTAGAGTTGTCTATTAAACCATCGACCGAAGTACTCTTTGTAGGTTAAATAGAAATAACCTAGCTCTACGCTATACTGATTTAATATACTTTAGATCAAATACCTCTAATCAGGCCTTAATATATACCTCTATCTACTTGTATTTTTACATTTATATAAGTTATACTTCGTTTAGGTAAGAGAGCGCTATAGTTAATTACTTCTTTAAAGGACTAAAGAGTATAATATCAGCTAGCTAGAGTAAATACAATGTATAAGGTAGAAGAATTAAGAGTGTAATTCGATTTTAGAGGTAGTAAGCTATAAAGCTTCTACTTATATAAGAGTTATAGCTATTATAAATAAGAAGGCGGAATTAACTATTTACTTTTATATAAGTAAGAGGTTTAAAGATGCGTTTTAACTATTCTAATCTATATATATTACTTGTCTAACCCTTTATATTTACTAAGAAGAACTACTTATTAATAACCTCGTTTAGAATCTAATTCTAGAGTACGTTCTTGCTCTTAAAAATCCCGAGTAGTAGGAGAGCAGTTCTATCTCTATAGATGTACTTAACTATTAAGACCTATTCCTAGTAGCCTAGATGTACTTAATACTTTATATAAAGTATAGAATTAATAATAATTCGACTTAATTCTATTATTCTAATTAAGAATCTAGATTCATCTATGTTATATATGTTCTCTTATATAATCTATAGGTCTTAAACTACTTTTTTATATATAGTAAACCACGCCTCAAGTACTAGTTTTATTACTCTATCTATTTATATAGACTTAATCCGACGTCTAATTATAACTTTAAGATATAGATACTATATAATAAATCGTAGGACCTAGCTTTTACTAAGCTAGTATTATAGAAGGAGTTTAAGTAAGTTAAGTAAGAGGTTGTCTAAATTATATATTTGTTTTATTCGAAGTTCCTTAGCTATTTCCTTTAACAACTAATGCTCTAGCGAATAACTACTAATTATTAAGTCTTTAATCCACTTTAGAAGAACGTTCTCTTACGTGTACGAAAGGTTTTACTATTGTTAGCGTGCTTAGGAACGCGATGCTCTACTATTAACGCGTCGCGTTATAGAACTCTTTAGAAGCTCTAAAGCCTTTTCTACTATATATAGAGTTTTATACTTACTAGATTAGATACCTAATAGAGTATTATCTATTAAAATATCGCGCTCTATAGTAAGTAAGCTTTTACAGCGTACTATTATTAAGAAATTTAAAATATAGAGAGGTAGTATCGGGAAAAGCCTCGCGTTATATAACTACTCGCGTTACGCGACGACTTACGTTATAGTATAGAGAATTCGTAGAATTATTTAAGAACCTAAAGAACTTATAAGCTCTACTAGAATATCGTCTATAGAATTATAAGATTAAATTAAAAGAGAGTTATAACCTTAAGAAATAGAAAATATAGTCTTATAGTTAGATTAAGCTATAATACTTTAAGAGCTA
>LKTO01000771.1:0-19130 GCA_001399465.1 Hymenoscyphus scutula
TAATAAGTCTATTTCTATAGTACTTAGTTTCTCTAGATTATAGCTATATAGGATTAGTTTCTTAGTAAAGCGTTTCTTTATTATCTAAAAGGCTATCTCTATAATCTTATTCTATATAAAAGGTACTTCTTTATATATAAGGTTTATTATTAGTTTTAATATTCTAGTATAGTCTACTATAAACTAATAGTAGAAGTTAGCGAATCTCTAGAAGTATTAAATATCTTTAACGTTTTTTAGTAATTCCTAGTTAATAATATCTCTTATCTTATCTAGGTTAATTTCTATTCTTTCTAGAGAGATTATCTAGCCTAGAAACTTTATATAAGTTACTCTAAACTTATATTTTAATAACTTAAGTTAAGAGTTTACTATAGTAAGTCTTTTTATAACTTCTTATATATAACTCTTATATTTCTCTACCTTATCTAAGTAGATTAGAATATTATCTAGATAGTAGATAACTATTATCTCTAGAAGATCTTCTAGAATATTATTATTCTACCTCTAGTAGATTACTAGTATAGTAGCGAATCTAAATAGTATTATTATATACTTATAGAGTCTCGAGAGTAATCTAAAAGTAGTTTTCTACTTATCGCCTACCTTAATTCTAATTAGAGTATAAGTATTCTATTAGTCGAGTTTTATAAATATCTTAGTAGAGCTAATTCTATCTAGTAGATATTATTCTTCTAGTAGTAGATAAGTGTTCTTAATTATTATATTATTTATATCTTAGTAGTTAATATAGACTTAACCTATTAGGTTATTCTTCTTACTAATAACTAGTATATTTAATAGAATAGATAATTTAGATCTCTAAATATAACCTTTCTTTAAACCTTTAATAATATAGCTTTTAAAGTATTATAGCTTAATCTAACTATAAGGCTATATTTTCTATTTCTTAAGGTTATAACTCTCTTTTAATTTAATCTTATAATTCTATAGATAATATTCTAGTAGAGCTTATAAGTTCTCTATATTCTTAAATAATTCTATAAATTCTCTATACTATATAGGTATTTTATTATTAGCTTTCTTACTAATCTATAGAGAACTCTTAGTAAGGTATTCTAGCGCCTTAGAAGAGATAGTACTAACCTTATTCTAGCTATATAGTTATAGCTATAATCCTTTATAGTTATATTAGCTAAAAGTTATTATTTAGACTTTCTAGTTAATATTAGAATTATATTCTCTAATCTATAGTATACTAAGTATTACATCTTAGCTTCTAATCTTAATAATATTAAATTATATATCTAAGTAGTATTCTTTAATAGTAAGTTTTATTAGAATTATTTACTAATTAATAACTATATTTTAATATACTACGTCTATTCTATTAACTATATCTAGATAGTATAGTTCTATCTTCTTAATAAAGACGTTTAGCTTCTTAAGTACTAATAAGAAAAGAAAGTTATCTATTATTTCTAAGTTAATTATAACCTAGAGTTTCTATCCCTTGATTTTTATAGTTACTATTAACTATCTATCTTCTAATATAGTATAGATTTCGTTTTTAATAACGTATACTATAAACTTCGCTCTCTCTAGCTAATTTCCGCCGCTTAGAGGTTACTTCTCTAAGAGTAGAGTATTACTTATTATAAATTACCTTTAAACACTCTATAAATTATTTACTATTCTATAATTCTATTATAGTTAGGTTTATCGCTAGTAAACTATTTCTCTAATTTCTAGGCTAATATAGGTTTTAGATAGTAATGTTACTATATAATTATATCTTCTAATATAACTTCTAGAGCCTAGTATTCTTCTACTTATAGTTAGATAAAAGGTTAGTCTCTTTCTCTCTATAACTTAAGGGTAGACTTAAAGATATTCTTAATAACTTATATATTTAGTTTTCCTTCTATAGTATCTAGATTACTTTCGAGATTTCTAAATATAATACTTATTAGAAGGTTATCTTATACTTAAAATCGTTCTAGTACTTCTAGAGTCTATTCTCTAGTTATATAAAGGGCTTAAAAGTTAGACTTATTTCTATTAAGGTCTATCTATTAGTTACTATATTTAAAATATCCTATAAATACTTATATTTCTTCTACTTAAGAGTTATTATTCTAGTTATTTCCTTAACTAGACATGTCTAAGGATTCTAATAACAAGTCTAATAATAACTCTACTATCTCTATATCGCGTTATAAAGGTAGATTATATTCTAATTTAGAACGTCACTTATAGTATTATTTAAGGATAGGATTCTCCTTATCCTCTACCTATATTCTATACCTATAAGCTTCTCGCTCTTCGTTAGACAGGTTAAATCTCTTAAGTAATACTATTTCCTTCCTAGTTATAGTATTTATCTAATACTTTTCTAAAGAATTAGCCGTCTTATAATAGTTACTTACTCTATAGCTAGATAGGCTATAAGGAAAGTAGAGGTTCTACTCGTGTTATTAGTTTTATTCTTTCTAGAAGAGCTTCTACTTTCTAGAGGTCTTCCTCTAGATAGCGTTTACTTATTAGTTATTCTAGTAGTCTAGTTAATTCTATTTATTATACTTCTTAAATTCCGAGTAGAGGTTAGTTTTCTTAAATTCCTATAGATAGTTATCTAAATAGATTACTCCTTCGATTATAGTAGTAATATCTTTATAGTCAAGGTTTTATCTTACTATTTCTTCTTATAGTTTAATATTAAGTTCTCTATAGAAGAGTTCTATAAGTATAAGAGAATCCTACTCTATTCTATTTCTATAACGTTAGAATTCATTTATATAATTAATTACTAATCTAGTCTAGTATAGGTTAAGTAACTTTTATATTACTATTTTAATAGTATCGATATTACTAAACATTCGTCGTATAGCTATTTTAAATCTGCTCTAAGATCTAAATATTAATTAGATATTAGCTATACTTTCTACTAAGGCTTTATATATAAAAAAGTCCTCTAGATATAGTTATATCTATTTAAGAGTAGTCTCTCGAAGGTAGAAGATAGCGAAGATAGGCGACGCTATACTATTACTATTAAACCTATCTTTATTAAAGTTAAAGTAGATTTCTATTTATATTAGAAACGACTCTAACTCTTATTATTTACTATAGTAGATGTTAGGCAGCTTAACTTATATAGTTTCTAGAGCTTCGACTCTATATAGCTCTAGTACGTCTAGTATACTCTTGTTATCGTCGTTGTCGTCTAGAGTAGTTATTTTCTAGAGCGCGGCAGGCGTACTCTAGATTAGCGTGTTAACGATACTAGTACTAGAGCTAGTAATAGAAGTAGCCTTTAGAAGTATTATAATTTAAACTTCTAAGCTTAGATACTTAAAGTATAATAATTCTTAAACTAACTAACTAAGGTAACTAAGTATCCCTAGAGTTTATTCTTATAAAGAGGTTTAATCGCGAACTAGGTATTTACTTAGAGGTAAACTTGTTACTTAACTATAAAGCTATTAAGATAGTAATAATAATATAATATTAAGTTAAGTATAAAGCTTCTATCTAATAGTAGACGTACTAGTCTTATATAGAAGCTTCGTTCTTATAATACTAGCCTGCTAGCTCGGTCGCTCTATTACTACTAGACTAGTAGACCGGTCGCGCTATCTAGTAATCTCTATTTATATTATATAATTTATATCTAATAAAATCCTTAGATCGCTTAGCTAGTGTAACCGATCTCTAAATACTATAAGAGTATATAATAGTACTTAATCTATTAGAACGCTATCTAGTCTTTACTAGTTATATATATATATAATTTATAATACTAGTAATATATAAATATAATCTCTCTTTATACTTATTTATATATAAAGAGTAAAGGTAAAGAGAGATAGTACTCTATAAGCTTAAGTATATAAGTAGTAGCTACTTATATAAACTAAAGTATATAGGTCTACTAGACTCTTATATAAGATACTATTTACTAGAATTATATATCGATAGAAACTATATAGATATATAATTTAATATCTTCGAGATAGACGAGAAGGAAATAATACTTAGTATACTCTAGATTTAAG
This sequence comes from Hymenoscyphus scutula, assembly GCA_001399465.1. Classification (NCBI taxonomy): domain Eukaryota; kingdom Fungi; phylum Ascomycota; class Leotiomycetes; order Helotiales; family Helotiaceae; genus Hymenoscyphus; species Hymenoscyphus scutula. Next base: position 4,020 of record LKTO01000771.1, read on the forward strand.
AATATAATCTAGATATTAACTAGAATTCTTATATAATAAACTTTAGTCGATATAACTTAGTCGATATAACTATATAGCTAGAACGAGGTTAGCGCTACCTCTTCTAATACGTCTAGACATCTAGCCTAGAGTTCTCTATAGGTTAGTAGAATAGCTAATAACGAAATATCTATATAGTAGAGAGGGATGTTTTTCGTTGCTTTGTGGAGATACCCTGGGCTTTTTTTCAACCTTTCCTGACAGGCGCTCGCGTGTCTATGATACCATTTAATTGCAGTCTCATTTTCTAACTGTTTACCTGGACTGTTTTGCTTTCAATATTTGGTTTGATTTTTGCTTGTTTGGATGTGCGTATTGAGTAATGTGTTTTGAATTTTTGAGTGGAGTATTCCAATTTTCTTCTCTACCTGTCTACAGTTACTGCGCAAATGAAGTAACGAATGTGTTAAACACCAACGCTTCCAAATCCTTCTTCGCTTCCTTCACAGCCGCACTCCCAAGTACTGTCTCTCTGGTCTAAATATCAAAGTCAGCCAACTGTTCCCAACCTACACACCAAATTGAAAGAGAACTCACCTCACGACTCTCCCACCCTAACACACCAACCCACCTCTTCTGATCCAGATTGAGACTCGTCCCTTGAATACTCTTCCCATTGCCATTCACACCACCCGCCTCAGCAACCGCACTAACAAATTTCTCCCACGCACCCCTCGCCTCCACTACTTTCCCATGCCCCTCCCCAATCTCCACCTGCCACACCTCCGTCAACGCACTCCCAAACACCTCACTCGGCTCAAAATCCGTATTATATAGTTGTGGGACTGGCGGGGCCACAGAGTGAGGCTTCACGAGGGATTTGAAGGTTTCAAAATTTGCTGATGCGACGAAGGTGTTGAAATGTGAGGCGTCTACCCACTCTGTCGAAGCATCAGCATCGGACTATGTTCGAATTCGCGCGAGCGCTGAGAGGGGGGAAAGGGATGGTAGTAGGACGGGGACAGAGGTGATGACAGCAAGAGAAGGGGAAAGAGGAAGGGAGAAGGAAGAGGAAATGACGAACCAAGCCCAACACAAAGTCTGAAGTCCCCCGACACATCATTGTCATTCTCGAGGAGAATCTTCCCGAAAAATTTGAACTTGGGAGGAGTGGCATGTGTATCAAGGATCTCAATGAGAAAGGGTGCGATTTCGGTGGTGAAGGTCGCTTCCGTTACGGGATCTGTCTTCAATGTTGGGATGACGAACTCGGTGAAGGCCATTTTTGCGGTTGTTTTTAGTTGGGAAATTGAAGAATGAGAATTGAATGTGAGATTGAGGAGCTTGGAATTGAACTTTTTATATAGAACCTTCCCTATATCCACTTTCTCTCCCCCGCCTCATACTACTTGGTAATCATTCAAATCCCACGGCCTCATACTAATCATTCAAACACCCAACGTCGAAACTCTATCGGGGAGACTTCCCACTATAGAACCACAATTAGTCCTAAAAGAATTCAAAGCTCACGTCATCTCTCAAGCAGAGCCTCAATCCAAAGCAGAAATTCGCTCGTATTACTAGAATATAGAATTTTGCGACCCCGCCAAAAAAGTGATTTCAACGGAAAACTAGCACTCTACACCGTATTATATCTCAACAACGAGATAAAGAAAGCTTAATTCCTGGAAGCATATAATAAAACAAAGGTTTTTGACTAAGTGTATCTATTTATTATTATATATAGAAGTGTTGTCGTCTAGTAATAAGATGGGGCGAAGCATCACATAGTAATTACTCTCTTTTTCTAAGATTCGTCAAGTCTCAATAACAACGCTTACAGAGCTTCTATCCTTTTAGACCACTATACTATAAGTCAGTCTAATTGGTTAAGTAATGTAAAAAGGAGGGAAAAGTCCATTTTGCCTCGGTCGCACGCCAAGACCTGCCAAGACCCTAGCCAGAATTTCGCCAGCCCCTCGCCGACCGCCACCTTTTTTCCCTCTTAAGATTACTAAACAACAACGTATCTATGTATAATAAAAAGCAGATGTAATAAATCAGAAGATCTTGTAGTTTAAATGTCGAGTAGGATGTAGGCTTTAGATTTATGGGTGTTAAAATTCAACAAGGCAGGGCGCGTTGATTTTCACTTTTTTAGTGAGGTCGGGAAAATTTGATCTTCTAATTCGTAGCTAGTTATGCACATGATCGTAAAAGAGCGTAGCTTTTTTTTAGGTTCCGACCCCCCTGCCCGCGAGGCGAAGGCTGCCTTTTTACTTACGTGATCTAGAAAATGTCGATTACCTGATGCTGCTTAGTCATCTGTAACTATCGTACAGGGTCCCAATACGTTCACGCCATGGCGTGAGCTATTAGATGACTAAACACGCATTTCCACACCACACCCCACCAAAATGATCGCGCGTCGCATTTACATCTACTAACACTCTAATTTTACCTGTAATTGATATACGTATAATAAAATTACATATAATAAATCCTATAATATATATCGCTCTAAGTCTCTTATATACTTCTTCTTAAGTCTAGCCTATATATCTCTACTCTTATTCTTAGTATTTCTATTTTTATTTCTTATAAACTCTAATTTAAGTATATTATATTTATCTTACTTCTTCTTATCCTTATTATCTAGCTACGCTATAATATCTTTACTATTCTAATTAGTTTTCTCTACTATAATAGTATCTATAAGGTTACGCCGCTTTCTAGATATATATAATATCTACTCTTTTAATATCTTTAGTTATTAGAGCGTATAGTAAATACTTATAAATTAAACTATAGAGGTAGACTTTATATAAGAACGAATAACTAAAGAAAGAAGTATATAAGAAAGTAAGATAAGTATCCTTATAAGAACGTCTATTCTTAAGCTAAGTAATATATTAAAACTAAGCGTATAACTAAGTGTATATATAAAAGTTATACACGTATATAAAAGCTATAGTTAGAGTATAACCTCTAATATTAGTCTTAGTATTTTCTATTTCTAAGCCTTACGATATTCTTCTAGTTATATAATAGAATACTAGGCTAGCTAGGCTGTTTTTTTAGCTAGATAGACCTAAATTAAGACTTCTAGCCTATCTAGTAAAAGCTGTTTAGATATAGTAGTTACTAGAGGTATTATAGATACTTTAGATACTATATCTAAATTAAGAAGAATCTAGATTTAAGTAGTAATTAACACTTATAGCTTTAGAGAGTAGTTATAGCTAGTTCTTATATAGCTCTATCTATTATATACTAAATAAATAGAAGGCTACTTTATAAGTAGCTCTTTATCTATAGAGAGAATATAGCTTATATAAGATACTTATATATTTTCTATATACTATCTACTAGTCTATAATAGATTAAGAAGTAGCTAGAAAGAGCTCTTATACTTCTAATACTAGTACTTATAAAAGTCTAATAAAGTAAGACTACTATAACGATTCTTAAACTAACTAACTAAGATAACTAAGTATCGCTAGAGTTTATTACTTATAAAGAGGTTTAATCGTAAACTAGATATTTACTTAAAGGTAAACTTATTACTTAACTATTAAGGTAGTAATAATAATATAATATTAAGTTAAGTATAAAGCTTCTATCTAATAGTAGATATATATTATAAATTATATATATATATAATAAGTAAAGACTAGACAGTGTTATAATAGATTAAGCGCTATTATATACTCTTATAGTAATAGAGAACCGCCTAGACTAGCTAAGCGATCTAGAGATTTTATCTAGAATAGATTATATAATTCTTATTAATTAATTAGTAGTAATTAACTAAGTAATACTAAGTAAGATTAGAATAATTAGAGTGATTATACTAATTAATATAAGTATAAAGGTTCTATATAATACTAGTATATCTACTATTAGATAGAAGATTTATACTTAACTTAATATTATATTATTATTACTATCTTAATAGCTTTATAGTTAAGTAATAAGTTTACCTTCGAGTAAACATCTAGTCTATAATTAAATCTCTTTATAAGTAATAAACTCTAGCGATACTTAGTTATCTTAGTTAGTTAGTTTAAGAATTATTATACTTTAAGCACCTAAGCTTAGAAGCTTAAATCGTAATACCTCTAAAGGCTACTTCTATTACTAGCTCTAGTACTAGTATCGTTAACGCCTCGATCTAGAGAACGTCTACCGCGTTCTAGGAAACAACTACTCTAGACGACGACGATAACAAGAGTATACTAGATATACTAGAGCTATGTAGAGTCGAAGCTCTAGAGATAGTATAAGTTAAGCTACTCGACATCTACTATAGTAAACGATAAGAGTTAGAGTTATTCCTACTTTAAATATAAATCTACTTTAACTTTAATAAAGATAAGTTTAATAGTAATAGTATAGCGTCGCCTATCTTCGCTATCTCCTACCTTCGAGAGACTACTCTCGAATAGATATAACTATATCTAGAGAACTTTTTCGTATATAAAGCCTTAGCTAGAAGTTTAGCTAACACTTAATTAATATTTAGATTTTAGAATAGATTTAAGGTTACTATATAATAAATATTTAGTAATATTAATACTATTAAAACTATAATATATAAACTACTTAACTTACGCTAAACTAGATTAGTAATTAATTATATAAATGAATTCTAACGCTATAGAAATAAGATAGAGTAGGATTCTCTCGCTCTTATAGAACTCTTCTATAGAGAACTTAATATTAAACTATATAAAGAAATAGTATAATAAAATCTTAATTATAAAGACATCGCTACTATAATTAAAGAAGTAATCTACTTAGACAACCGTCTATAGAAATTTAAGAAAACTAATCTCTATCTAGAATTTAAGAAGTATAATAAGTAGAATTAACTAGACTACTAGAACGATTAATAAGTAAACGCTACTTAGAAGAAGACTTCTAGAAAGCTAGAGCTCTTCTAGAAAGAATAAAACTAATAATATAAGTAGAACCTCTACTTCTCTTATAGCCTGTCTAGCTATTAAGTAAGTGACTATTATAAGAAGGCTAATTCTTTAGAAAGGTATTAAGCTAATACTATAACTAGAAAGGAAATAGTACTACTTAAGAGATTCGACCTATCTAATAAAGAGTAGAAAGCTTACGAATATAGAATATAAGTAGAAGATAAGGAGAATTCTATTCTCAAGTAATACTATAAGGAATAGTCTAAGTCTAAATATAATCTACCTCTATAGTAAGATATAGAGATAGTAGAGTTATCGTTAGAATTATTATTAGAGTTATTAGACTTATCTAATAAAGGATATAACTAGAACGATAAACCTTATCTAGAAGAAATATAGACTTTTATAGAATGTTTTAAATATAGTAACTAATAGATAGACCTTAATAGAAATAAGTTAGACTTTTAGGCCTCTTATATAACTAGAGAATAGAATCTAGAAGTACTAGAACGATTTCGAGTTTAAAGTAACCTTCTAATAAGTATTATCTTTAGAAATCTCGAAAGTAACCTAGATACTATAGAAGGAAAACTAAATATATAAACTCTTAAAGATATCTTTAAGATAGTAACTATATTATAGAGAAAAAGAGACTAACCTTTCGACTAACTATAAGTAGAGGAATACTAGGCTCTAGAAATTATATTAGAAGATATAATTATATAGAAACGATACTATCTAGAACCTACATTAGTATAGAAATTAGAGAAGTAGTTTACTAGCGATAAACCTAATTATACTATATCTATAGAATAGTAACTAGTTTATATAGTATCTAAAAGCTATTTAAACTAGATAACTCTCTACTCTTAGATAAATAACCTCTAAATAGTAGAAATAAACTAGAGGAATTATAGTTTCAAGGTCTATTTTATTAGACTAGAAATCTATACTATATTAGAAAACAGAGAGTTAATAGTAACTATAAAAATCAGAAGAGAGGAACTCTAGGTTATAATTAACTTAGAAGCGATAGATAACTTTCTCTCTCTATTAGTACTTAGAAAGCTAAATGTCTCTATTAAGAAAATAGAACTATACCGTCTAGATATAGATAGTATAACTAGCCTTTAATAGATAGAATTTATTATTAACATGTATAAGCTTTTTTAAAATTAGTTATAGCTATTCGCTATAGACGATAGACCTCTTAATAGACGTAATAGTATCTATCTATATAAAGACTTCTATTTAAAAGAGTAAAGTAATAGTAGTAAGAATTAATACTATTATAGAATAGATATATTTATTAATAGCTAGAACTTAGTAAGACTAGAAAATATAAGATAATCGCTTATAGAATATTACTTCTATATATAAGGTTAGAGATAAAGTTTATTTAAGCTTATAGAATATATAGATAGAGAAGACTAGTAAGAAACTCGACGCTTAATCTATAAAATTTATAGTTATTAAAGTTATAAGCCTATCTATATATAGGCTAGATACTCTATCTAGTATCTATAATATCTTTAATATAGACTTATTATAGCTAGCTACTATAGATCCGCTATTAAGAGTTATACTTATAGAGTAAGTCTTAAAGTAGTCTAGTAATATATTTATATAACCTCGCTTATTAATATATAGACGCGATAGAACCTTCGAGAGTACTCTTAGTAGAACTCTCTAGAATATATAGACTAGGTATATAAGCTAGTAAAGACTTAATATTAGAAAGAACAATCGATTCTTCTTATATATAGAAGTCTCTATAGTTTAATTTAAAGTATTTACTATAAGCTCTAATATTCGCTATCTAGTAAAATTATAGATAATTCTATAGAATAGTAAGTAGAGAGAATTTAAGACTAGTAGCGAAAGAGGCTTATATACTCGTCTAAAGAATAAAGTTAAATAGACTAGCTATACTAATTCTATATAGAAACCTACTACTAAATTAGACAATATAGTAGCTCTAGATATCTATCTATAAAAGTAGAGAGAGAGAGTAATATTAAGAGTTATACTTATAGAGTAGTCTTAGATGTCTAGCTATATCTATAATAGTAATATATATATATAATCTATAGACTTAACAACTATATATACGCTTAATAATATATATATATATATAAGTAATATAAGTATATAAGAAAGTAAAAACTCTAATTTAGAAAGAATAATAGAATCTTCTTATATATAGATAGCCTCTATAGTTTAATTTATAGTATTTACTATAAGCTCTAATAAACTATTATTAATTATTAATAATTAACTAAGTATTACTAAGCTAGATTAGAGTAATTAGAGTAATTAGAATAATTAATAAGTAGAAAGGTTCTATATAAGACTAGTACGTCTACTATTAGATAGAAGCTTTATACTTAACTTAGTTTACTTAGTTATTAATACCTTTTAGCTTAAACTACTTTATATAAGTAATAAGTTTACCTCTAAGTAAATAACTAGCGATATAAACCTCTTTATAAGTAACTAGTCTATCGAAACGATATCTTTAGTTAGATAGATTAAGTTTTATTATAGTAAGCCTTTATATTTATATCGGCTAATAGTTATTCTCTAAGCTTTCTAGTTAATATTAGAATTATATTCTCTAATCTATAGTATACTAAGTCTTATATCTCTACTCTCTATCTTAATAATATTAAATTATATATCTAAGTAGTATTCTTCGATAGTTACTTTTATTAGAATTATTTACTAATTAATAACTTCGTTTTAATATACTAGATCTATTCTATTAACTATATCTAGTTAGTATAGTTTTATTTTTATAATATAAATATTTAGCTTTTTAAGTACTAAGAAGAAGAGAAAGTTATCTATCGCTCTAGAGTTAATTATAACTTAGAGTTTCTTTTCTCTAACTATAGTAGTATTAAGAGTTATACTTATAAAGTAAGTCTTAGAGTAGTCTAGTAACGTATTCACGTGACCTCGCTTATTAATATATAGACGCGATAGAACCTCTAAGAGTACTCTTAATAGAACTCTCTAGAATATATAGACTAGATATATAAGCTAGTAAGGACTTTATATTAGAAAGAATAATCGATTCTTCTTATATATAGAAGTCTCTATAGTTTAATTTAAAGTATTTACTATAAGCTCTAATAAGTAGTTACTATTAACTATCTATTATTAGAGGTTATACTCTAACTATAGCTTTTATATATATATATAACTTTTATATATACGCTTAGTTATACGCTTAGTTATTCGCTTATTTTTTATATATTACTTAGCTTAATAATAGACGTTCTTATAAGAATATCTATCTTACTTTCTTATATACTTCTCTCTTTAGCTTTCGTTCTTATATATAGAAGCTACTATAGTTTAATTTATAAGTATTTACTATACGCTCTAATATCTATCTTCTAAGATAGTATAGATTTCTAGTCTAATAAAGTATACTTCGAATTATTATTATTCTTAGTTTCTTACTAGTATATATAGGTTAGTTATCTAGACGTATAGTATTACTTTATTCTTAGTTGTTTCTAATACTAAGTAGATTATCTACTATTATAGAGATAGGTCTAGTTCTAACTTTTAACTAGTAAACTACTTCTTACTTTTCTATACTATTATTAGATAGAGTTTATATTATTTCTAGATAATTATACTATCTTTTATAATTTCTACTATCTATAGTTTATTAACTTATAGTTACTTAAATAGAAGCTCTCTTACTTTCTATTCTACTACTACTATTTTAAGATATTCGTTAAGATTAAAGATAGACTACTTTCCTTCTATTATCTCTAGTCTATTTATAATATTCTAGAAGATAATACTTATTAGATTATTATATAGTACTATAAATTAACTTAGTATCTCTAGATTCTATTCTCTAGTTTCGTAAGAGGTCTAAAAGTCTAACTTAATTTCTTTAAGATCTATCTATCGATTTTCTTATATAAAACATCTAATAAAGGCCTATATTTTACCTAGACAAGGTTTATTATTCTAGCTATATTCTTTATTAGATAAGTTCGATAACTCTAATAATAATTCTAAGAAGAATTCTACTATTTTAACTTCTTATTATAATAGTAATATATATTTAGATTTAGACTAACTATTATAGTATTACTCGAGAATAGAGTTATTCTTAGTTTCTACTTATATTCTATATTCGCGAGCTTCTAGCTCTTTATTAGATAGTTTAATTTTCTTAAGTAATACTACTTCTCTTCTAATAGTAGTATTAACTTAGTACTTTCTAGAAGAATTAGTCTTCTTATAATATTTACTTACTCTATAGCTAGAGAGGCTATATAAAAAGTAGAGGTTCTACTTATATTATTAGTTTCGTTCTTCTTAGAAAAGTTTCTTTCGTTTTAGAAAGTTCTTCTATTAATAGCTCTTCTTATTATTAAAGAGTTATTATACTATAGTGTTAAGTTCTATAGAGTTACCTCTATCTTATCTATAACTATACTTCTCTCGATGTCTATAATTTCTCTTTCTCTTAAGACTACATTTATAGTTCTAGTTATCGATTTTAATAACTTTATTAGTAAGTTAATTTAATAAATTAGAAAAGTCGTTTCTAGCTAATTTATCTTTTATAATATTCTTAAGTCCTTAGTAAAACTCTTTATAAAGAGCTTTATTATTCTATTCTATATAAGCTAAGTATTACTAAAAATATAAGATATACTAAGCTACTAATTCTTTTTATATTAGAGAGTATAAGGCTTAAACTACTTTTTTCTTTATATCTATATTCTTAAATACTTAGTTTTTCTCTATCTTAAATTCTCTAAGGTTTCTAAATAAGTTCTATATTCGTTTAGATATAGCTATAGAGACTCTATTATCTATTATTTTATTTATCTAAAAATTCTCTAGATAAGATTTTATCTAGTTATAAGCTACTTCTTCTAAGTAGGTTATAATCTAGATAACTTAGTTAGTTTTATAAGAAAACTAGCTAGCGTAAAAGGTAAAGTATATATATACTTTTATAAGAAACTTCGCGAGTTTCTCTAGTAAACTATCGAATAGTTTTAGTAGAGAGAGTTTAACTTTCTCTTATAGAGCTATAGCGAGTATAGATATAGAAGTAGAAGCTAGCGTAGCGCGTGATATTAATAAAGTAGCTAATATTATTTTAATTTAAACTTCTAAGCTTAAGTACTTAAAGTATAGCGATTCTTAATCTAACTAAGTCTCGTCGAGTTAGTTACTTATAAAGAGGTTTATAGTAGAGTTATTTACTTAGAGATAAACTTATTACTTAACTATAAAGCTATTAAGATAGTAATAATAATATAATATTAAGTTAAATATAAAGCTTCTATCTAATAGTAGACGTATAAGTCTTATATAGAACCTTTATTCTTAATTAGATCTTACTAGAGCTTTAAACTTCTATAAGCTATAACGATTCTAACTGCTACTCTACTAAGATAAGACTCTAAGAGAAACTTAGCTAATTAGAGATATCTTACTTTAGTAATCTATTAATTAATCTCTCGCTTTAGTATAAGCTCTAGCTACCTTATATATTTAAGAGCCTCTAGCTTCTAGACTTCTATCCTTTCTTCTATTTTCTTCTTAGCTTAGAATTCTTATATTTAATAGTTTCTATAATTCTATAACCTATACTATAGACCTTATATACGTGTTATTATCTAAGCTTCTCTAATTATATAACCTTTAGAACTAAGTTATATAATCTAACTATAAGGAAATCTATATATTACTTAGCTAATCTAAGTGTCTCTATTTACTATAAGAGTTCTAATAGTACTTAATCTATTAGAGCGTCGTCTAGTCTTTACTTCTTACCTTAGTTAATATATAATTCGTAATACTAATCTAGTTTAGTAAAGGTTAAGTATCTTATATACCGCTATCTAGATAGTATTAAAGTCTCTAAATATTCGTTATATAGAAACTTTAAATCTAATTTATAATTAAAATACTATTTATATTATAACTATACTTTCGTCTATAGCTTTATTCTCGAAAAAGTCCTTAAGATATAGATAGACTTATTCGAGAGCTAGCTCTCTTAGATATAAGATACTAAAGATTAGTTAAGTAGTTTAATTATTAGAAAACTACTTAATATTAAAGTTAAAGTAAATGTCTATCTAGAGTAAGAACGACTCTAGTTTCTAGCGTTTTCTATAATAGATATTAGATATTTTAATCTAAATAGTTTTAAGAGCCTCGACTCTAAAAGACTTAGATATATCTAGTATACTCTTATTATTATCGTTAACATTAGTATCGTTGTTTACTAGAGACGCGGTAGACGTTTCCTAGACTAGTAGATTAACTTAGCTAGTACTTAGACTAGTAATAGAGGCTATCTTTAATAGTATTATAATAACGAACTTCTAAGTAGAGTATTTAAAGTATAACGAAACTTAATCTATCTAACTAAAGGTATCGTTTTAATAGGTTAGTTACTTATAAAGATGTTTATATTATAAGATATTTACTTAGAGGTAAACTTATTACTTATATAAAGTAGTTAATACTAAAAGATATTAATAACTAAGTAAACTAAGTTAAGTATAAAGCTTCTATCTAATAGTAGACGTACTAGTCTTATATAGAACCTTTATTCTTTATTCTAATAGTTAAAGCGCTCTCCTCGCTCGTCGCTCTAAGCGACCTAGTAGACCCGGTCGCTTGTCGCTCTTGGCGATCTAACATGTCACGTGATATAGTTCTATGGAAATCCCCGGATCGCTTAGCTAACCTAAGCGTCCCTATTTACTATAAAAGTGTACAATAGTACTTAACCTGTCAGGACGCCGCCTAGTCTTCACTCGTCACCTGTCTTGACACGTGATTCGTGACATCACACCAAGCATTATAATTACTAATCGCTAATGAGAGTAGTTGAGGGCCCCGCATCAGTAGGCCTACTATGATGCTATAAGGCTAAGGGAAAAAATTACTTCACTTGCTTAGTAATCCCGCTGACACCCCAAGCATTATAATCACTAATCCTCAATGAGGGGGCAGCCGAATCTCGGCATTAACGCACCTACTATTGTAATACAAAGCTAAAGAAGCCTCTAGCAATCATGATACACAAATGGCTGTCTAATTCATATAGTTAAAAAACAGCTATTTAATATAGATAGAGAACTATAACCTGGGTTTCCTATCTCTTCTTCTTCCTTCTATTTTTGGTTTTGGGCAGACTGTAGAAGTGTATTATTTCCTCGCTTTGATCAAAAATGACTTTCGAGCATTACTTTTGAGGGAAAGACTCCCTGACCCGCTCTTGCGGAGCAATGCGCAACCTTAATAAATGGGCCACCTCGGAACCAAAATGCCCCGAAGGACGCAGACAATTTCATAAATTATATTATAATACACCCCTCGGCTCTTGAATCTGACCCGCTTTCTAGCAGAGTATAGCTAAAGTCCAAATAAGTAATCAATAAGCTACTAGTGACGTACCACATGATTACATCGTAGTACGGGTCCCGTGTCGGCAGATATTGGTAGGGCCGTTCGAATTGACCCGTAACAGAGTATATATATCCTCGAGCAACTTGTCTCGATAAATACAAACCGGAAGCTACCTCGACCAAACTTATTTCTCACTGAGGAAAAGACCAAGAAAGATGCCCCGCTTCCAGAGTTCCTTCGACGGCGCAGAACTTTTCTTTCGGGACTATATTCCCTCTTCAGTCACTGAACCATACAATCCAAGAAGTCAACATGGCGATAAGCAACAACCAGCGATAGTTTTCTTGCATCAATGGCCGCTGTCCTCAGCCATGTGGCAGCCTTTGATGGTGCAACTCACTGAGACCTACCGACTCCGCTGTATTGCTCCAGATCGACGCGGCTTCGGGCAGAGCGACTGGAATGGTCTTCAACCAGACCGAAGTGAGATCGATTACCAAGTATTCGCAAAGGATGTTGTCGATCTTCTCGAAAAAATCAAAGTGGGAAAGTTCATCTTCGTTGCAGCCAGCATGGCTGGTGGGGAATCGCTTCTGGCATACACTTCCAGTGATTATGTCCGTCAACATTGCCAAGTACGTGATGCATGTGGTCGTTACTCCTCCCTATTGTTTTCCCCCCTTGAGAAAATGTTTTATTAATTCTGACGGTTCTAATTCAAGGGATTTATATTCATAAATACATCTCTTCCATATCCTGTCGCTACGCCCGAGTTCCCTCAGGGAACCCCTAGGGAAGTGTGGAACCAGCTCATAGGTGCAATCCGTCAGGATCGTGTTGGCTTCTTTGCCGACTCATTCAAAGGGCCATTGGGTATCGGCAATAACGAAGTCCCTGTCAATACGCTTCAGCGGTTTGAGCGGATGGCTGAGGCCGCGGAAGCTGTTGCGGTTGAGCGCGCTGTGCAAATCTTCACTCATTACGACTTCAGTGAAAATTTGGCGGCTCAGGGGCAAGAATCCGACGTCCCTATTTTAGTCCTGCATGGTGACTCGGATGCTGGGACCCCCCTGGAAGTGAGCGCAGCTCGCGTGAAAGAGATTATCCCCAGAGCGAAAGTAAAGGTGTATGAGAATGCAAGTCATAGTACGAAAGCCTCCCCCCCTCCTTCATCAATGAGAGAAGTAACTAACAAACCGCGTTCTCAGTTCTTGTCATCACTCATTCCCAAAGGATTCTCGATGATATTGTCGAGTTTGTGGGTTCAATTTCAGCCTCCGTATCACAAAGCTAAGAGAAGAAGAATGCTTGTGTCCCAAAAACCAAATATCAATAGATTGCAAGAGCAAAGTGAATAGATCTCGATAACAAACTACATAATCTGCTGTTCAATTTGAATCATTATTTTGACAAATATATTTGCTTTGGAGTTAGGTGTGACGATTCTCAAACTGACTAACTAAGGTACTGAGTATCGTTGGGGTTTGTTCTTGCAAAGAGGCATAATCAAGGGGCTGGGTGTTTACTCGGAGGTAAACTCGTCACTTAACTACAAAGCTGTCAAGGTAGTGATAACAATGTAATATTGAGTTGAGCACGAAGCTCCTATCTAATGGCAGACGTGCTAGTACTTATATAGAACCTTCCTACTTATAGATCCACTCTGGATCCCAGGACCCCTTTAGATCCCTGGGGGATCCTCAGGGATCCATCACATGATTACAACTACGTGAAATCCTTAGATTGCCTAGCTAATCTAACCGATCTCTTAATACTATAAGAGTATATAATAGTGCTTAACCTGTCAGGACGCCGCCTGGTCTTCACTTGTCACGTGTACCTGTGATTCGTGACACTATCCCCTTCTTAGCCTAGCGTGTCCCTACGCTTAAGTACGACCTAAGAAAATAACGTTAGAAGGTCATTAGCCTTCCTTCTTTTAATATGAACACCACCCGTGCTATAGAACATAAACATTAGATCGAATTTACTAAACGTATTAACAGATCCGGAGAAGAGATGTCACCCTACACTCGATGTAAACGTTCTGGCCGCAAGTGTATAGCACTGTCTATGACCCCTGAGGCTAATAAATGTTCTGAGTATACTTGACAAAAGAAATCGTGCGATGTTAAATCGCGGAACCGAATGCCTTTACTTTCTGACTAGTCTTTGATTAACTAGTAACGGTAGCGGTTATAGGATAAAGAGGAAAAGGCCTAGTAGTCCTAACAGGAGGCCGCTACTAAGGTTCTCCGTTTATAGAGGTTACAACGCTAACTCGACGAGAAAGAGTAGCGCTTGATTCGCTCAGGGCTGAATTCTATAGCTAAGTTAGAGGCGAGGGAGGTAGAGGAGAAGGATGAAAAGAATCAACGAAAGGAACAGGAGGAGAGGGAGAAGTAAGAGGCGGAGACCGCCTAGCTAGCTAGCCTCTACACCTCTACTACGTCCGACCTAATTCCTAACCTAGGTCTCGACCCTAGTTTCTTTAAAGCTTTTCTAGCTAACTACACGCTATAGACAGACTTAGGTTTTAAGAATAGAACTCCTTAAGTTCTACTAAGTACTAGCTAATATTCTCTTTTAGCTTCTAAGTGTTCTCTAAATATATATAATCTAACTATTTAATTAAATACTTAATCTTACCTCTAATAAGTTTATAGTTAAGAATCTTCTTAACCTTATACTTAGTATTTAGATTAACTAGCTAGATCTCTATAAGTAGAGCTTAGGGTTAGGGTTAGGGTTAGGGTTAGGGTTAGGGTTAGGGTTAGGGTTAGGG
>LKTO01000772.1:0-19104 GCA_001399465.1 Hymenoscyphus scutula
TCTACTAGTTATAGCTAAGTAGAAAGCTAGTAGATAGATATCTAGAACTATTTATAATTAAGGCTATTTAAGAAGACTACTAATAAGCGTACGAATTAATACTTCTAGATTTATATAAAATCTATAATAGATTTTACGTTTTACTATTAGAGCCTTAGTACTCTCGAGTAGATATAGTTCTAGAGCTACCTCTAATAGAGATTAAGAGAGATAAGCGCTATAAAGTAGATTTAATACTTAACTATAGAGATAAGAGAAAAGAAAGATAGTATCTTATATATTAGAGAGGTTATTTAATATTAGATAATATATAGAAGTCTATAGAAAACCTTAAAGAAGTATAGAAAGCGATTAAAGAATATTAAAAAGCTTATTCTAAAGGCTAGATATATAGAGAATATAAGAGCTTAGGTTTATAAATAGTAAGAAAATAAAGAAAGAGAAATTAGAGAGACACTTAGAGATTAACTATAGAAAAATAATATATTTATTTAAAAGCTTAAATAATATAACTATACTTTCCTCTATCGCCTATTCCTTATTAAACTAACTATAAGTATCTTAGAGACGTTTAGAAGAGAGGTTATTAGAGAAAGAGCTATTATTTTTAGATATATCCTTAGATACTACTTAAAGGCTTTAATTAGTCTATCTAGATATAGATAGAAGGCTATAGACAGGTATATAGAGAGAGGTAGTAGAGTAGAAGAGATGTTAAGAGAGTATAGTATAAGTAGAAAGATAAGAAGAAGAACTATCTATTATCTCGTTAATATTAGAATACTATACTTTTATTAAAACTAATATAGAAGAAAAGTATAGAAATACTAACTAAATCTTCTTCTTCTTTCTTATCTCTTTCTCTCTTATCTCTATTAATATTATTATTAAAATTATTAGAGTCGTTCTAGCTTAGAGAAGATAGATTATTCTAGAGAACTATTAGAAATAGAAACGATAGAGTATAGTAAGAAAATAGACCTAGTAATATAAAACATCGCGGATTCTATTAAGAGTAGCTTATATTTAGAAGATACTTAAAAGAAATAAGTACTCTATACTATAAAGAGTTTTAAAGGTTTAAAGAGAGCGAATAATAGCTTCTACTTTATTAGTATAGACTTTTTAAGTAGTTTTAAGAGACTAGATTTCTAGACTATTATTAAAATATTAGCTATCTAGTAAGTAGAAGATAGCTTTATAATAGGTAATAAGAGTATTAACTTACTTATAATAGCTCTAGAGAATTTAGTAATATACTTTTTCTATATAGTAATAATATTTATAAATATTATAGCTAGCTATCTTAATATAGCTATTTAACTTCTAGTTAGAACTATCTAAATTCTTAGAATAATAAAGGTAATATAGATAGAATAAGCTAGTAGAAGTTACTATTAATTAAGAAGTAATACTATAGCGCTAGAGAAAAGATATATTATAGAAGTTAATTAAGAGTTATTAAGAAATTAAAAGTAGAAGTTAGAAGTAGAAGCTAAAGTAGAATTTATAAAGAAAATAAGAAGAGAAGTTAGAGACTAGAACTATATACTAGTCTACTAAAGCTTATAAATTATAATAATAAGATTTTATATAATAATAAATAAGTAGATATTAGAGATATAGAGTAAATAATTTATAGCTAGATCTATACTATATAATAAATAAGTAAATACTAGAGATATAGAATAGATAATTTATAGCTAGGTCTATACTATATAATAATAAACAAGTAAATATTATAGATCTATAGAAAATAATTTACTGTTAGATCGCTACTTAGACTATAATAGTAAAAGGATAGAGTTCTATTATATATATTTATAAGATAAGAAGATATAGTTCTATTATTTATATTTATAAAGGTAAGAGAGTATAGTTCTATTATTTATTCTAGATAAAAGAAGTAATTATAGAATTAAGTAGACGCTTAAATTTTAGGTTCTTAGAGATAAGAATCTAGAAGAGAAGATATTAATAAGAAACTTAGATTAAAAGAGTTAAGTTAACTAGAGGCTTAGTAAGTATATAGTCTTAGCGAGGCGACAAGTATATAAATTTAATCTAATAGTAGCTTATAAGTAGACTAATACTACTAATACTCTAGATAGTTTTAAGAAGTATATAGATAGAAGAGAGTATTCGAGAGTTCTAGATCTATATAACTATAAGATAGACGAAGATATAATAGAGTATCGTTTATTCTATATTCTAATAGAATACTAATTATTCTACTACGTCTATATACTCTACTACTTATTTAGTTCCTTATAATAGTACTTCTAGAATCTTACTAACTTATAACTCTTATATCTATTAAGAATTATTATCTAATATAGTTCTTTTATATAACTATAAGTATATTTATTAAAGTATTAAAGCTATTCTAGATCTATTTTATTTTTCGTCTATTTATTATAAGTTATTTTAATAATCTAATTATTAGAGAGGCTTTCTTTAGTATACTAGCTAGAGAGGTAATATTTTCTCTTTACAACTAAAAATAGAGAGATACTTCTTTCTTTACTATTAATATAAATAATCGCTATAGTCTATTCTCGATTCTCTAGCTAAACTATCTTATCTCTACTCTATCTATCTATATAAGTAATAACTATAATTAGAGAGATTATATCTATTATAAAGTCTATCTTATCGAAATTATAGAAATTTTAGTTCTAGATTCTATATTTTACTTATATATTCTATACTAGTTAAAACTACGCTCTAATTAGCTTAGAATCTTTATATAAGACTCTTTAAAAGTTGTAAATATAATTAAAATATATCTTTAATTCTAGTTAATATTATTACCTTTACTTATCTTATAGATCTTTTATCTAGCTTTATCTTTCTATATTTTCTAGCTATATTAGTAGAGTAGTTAGTATTTAACTATAGAGTAAAAAGTATAAATTTAGATAGTAATTACTTAATTTTAGAATTAAAATATAGTAACTAGTTAAAAATCGTTTACTAAATATTTATCTAAGTATTCTTATAGTTAAAAACTAAGTATAATAACACGTATAG
This sequence comes from Hymenoscyphus scutula, assembly GCA_001399465.1. Taxonomy (NCBI): domain Eukaryota; kingdom Fungi; phylum Ascomycota; class Leotiomycetes; order Helotiales; family Helotiaceae; genus Hymenoscyphus; species Hymenoscyphus scutula. The sequence goes on from LKTO01000772.1 coordinate 3,034, forward strand.
CTTATAGACCGCGTACGAATATATAACTACACTAGATGTAAGTTAGACACTATAGAACTATCTATATAAGGATTCTAAGCTAAGGAGAGAAGAGAAGAGAGTAGAGCTTAAGAGCTAGAGGCTCTTATATACAGGAGGTTGTACTAAGCTATAGCTAACCGAGCTAGGCTTAGGAAGTACGATATTCGCTAGATTCTAGCTAGAGGCTAGTCTAAGGTATAGTAGCGGTTAGAACTGTTATATTACTCTCTCTTTTAAAAAGAAGCTTGTCCTTAAGCTTATAGAAGCGTCTATACTATTGTCTAACTCTTTATATAAATTCTCTCTATTCTTATAAGCCTTAATCTAATTACCTAAGCGACGTAGAGGGCCTAGTTATATAGAGTATACTATATAGAAGCTTCTTAGCTTATATAGAGAATACTTAAAGTTAGAAGTAGAATACTACTCTAGATCTTTATTATATCCTATCTATTTAGCCTTATAATATAGTATATTTCTTATCTTTTTTACTATAACTACTTCTTCTACTTTCTACTCTTTATCGTCGGTAATCTATATAGATAGAGGTAGCTTATTTACTTGTTCTAGTAGAGAATCGTCTAATACTTTCTATAAGTAGTCTATTAAAAATATAGAGTATATTTTTATAGAAGCTAGTAGCTTAACTTTATAGAAGTATTCTATCTTTTAAGTTATCTTATATAGACCTACTATTTAGTTGTCTAGCTTATAGCTAGGCCGGTCTATATTCTAGTTCTTAGTAGCTACCTAGACTTTATCTTCTACTTTAAAGTCTACTTCGCGTTAGTAGAGGTTAATATCTCTTCACTTCTTATTCTACACTTGTCTTATAATTATATAAGCTGTTTTCTATCTCTTCTAGATCCTTTTAACTACCTGCTAGGCCTCTTCTTAGTTTAGCTTTTCCTTTACTATAGCCGCGTCTAGCGTGTTCTAGTTAAAGGAGGTACGTAGTAGATATATATTTAGAAGCTTAAATAGCGACATTCTAATACTCTTATAAGGTAGCGTTAGCTAGACGTAGTCTATAATAGGCAGGAGTTTAGACTAGTTATTCTAGTAGTAGTTAATAAAGAGGCGTAAGCGCTAGTCTAAGTACTAGTTTATAATTTCTATCTATCTATCTATTTATAGATAGAAGGCTATAGATAGCTTAATCTAAATGTCTAGTATATAATAGAACTTATTCTAGAAGTTAGATATAAATTATAGTTCTCTATCTAATATAATTATCTATAGTACTCTATAGTATCTATAGATATACGTTATATATAGCTAGACTATTTCCTTTATATTTATTATCTTATAGTATAGAATAGAGACGCTTTACTTACTTAAACAGTCGATTACTATATAGACTATATTATACTCTAACTTATCTTTTAGAAATAACTTAAAGTCTATAGTAACGTGTTACTAAAGGCGGTCTAGAACTAGTAGAGAGTAGAGGAATCCTAGTGTATAGTCTCGAGAAATATAGGCTCGCTTATAAGTGTAGTAGTTATAGATATACTATACTATATCTAGAGAAAGTCTCTTCTAGTAGTACTTCTAGCTAAGGATTTAAGCTGTTTTTACTTTACTAAAGTATATAGAGGAGACTTAATTATAAGCTTCTTTAATTAGGTCTACTATTAAGATATCTTATATAGAAACTACTAATCGTCCTTAGTAGAGAAGTAGTCTATTATCTAACTAGAACTTTACTAGCTAGTTTAATACTTACTTCTAGAGAGCGGCTAGTAAGTCTACTATACGATTAGCTATTAAAATATACTCTATTAATTAGCTTAGCTCGCGTATTATCTTATCTAGAAGAGCGAGGTCTAGGCTATTATTTTCTAGGATTACTAGGTCTAATTATTCTAGCTAAAGTAGTACCTTTATCTAAATAAATACTTTAAGCTTATTCTATAGACTAATGTCTTATTCTCGTTATATAAGAGTATTCGCTAGTATATTATTCTTATCTATTTAATATATAATTATAAAGAAGTATTATAAGAGTAGTTTAGTCTACCTAGCCTAATAGCTAGTAAGCTACTTAGTTATTATAAAGTACTTAAGTGCTTTATAATTATTATATACCTTAAACCGAGAGAGCGCGCTTTAGAGTTTAGAGCGCTAGTAGCTAAAAGAGTATATAATAGCTAGTATCTCCTTATTATAGATCTTATAGTTATATTCCGCGAGAGCTATAGTCTTTAAAAAGTAACTAATAGTATACTATTCGCTATTAGAGTATAATTAAGAGAGTATACTAGTAATAACTCTATCTAAAGCGTCTGTTTCTAGCTTATATTCTAAGGCGAGATTATAATATTAAAGAAGTAGAGAGAAGATAAGACGCTACTTTAGTTCCTTAAAAGCTTACTAGTAAGACTTATTAAAAGTAAAGAGAGTTAAAGTTTTTATTAATCGTATAAGTAGCTTAGTAATAATCTTATAGTTATAGATAAAGCGCTAGTAGAAGTTATAAAAGCTAAGGAAAGACGAGACTTCTTTAACTATATAAGACTTCTTCTACTTATATATTATAGAGACTTTATCTAGATCTACTTTAATATCGTCGATACTAACTATAAAGCTAAGATACTTAGTTTAAGTAACGCTAAATTTATACTTCTTAATATCTATCTATAGGCTAGTATCGCGAAGTTATTATAGAACCTTTTATATATACTTATTATATTCTAAAGAGTTATCTAAGTAAATTAAGATATTATCTAAGTAGATAGTATAGAAATCATCTAGATAGTCGAAAAGTATATCGTTTATATAGCGCTAGTATATTATAGAGCTATTCGTTAGACTAAAAGAGAGTACTTTATATTTATAGAAACTATACCTAGTACGAAACGTAGTTAGATCTTTAGAGTCTAGGTGTATTTAAATATAATAGAACGTCTAGCGAATGTCTAACTTAGTAAAGACTTTAGTATTAGCTATATAAGTAAGAGTCTTATTAATTAGTAGTAATAGATAGCGATTCTTATATATTAAAGCGTTAAGCTTATAGAAGTTAATATAGAAGTAAAGGCTACTAGTTAGCTTATATATAAAGAGTATAGACGTAGCGAGGAGTACTTAGCTAGCCTCTATAAAGCCTTTATCTAGATTCTCGACTAAGTACTACTTAATAGCTTTAAGTTCGTCGGCGAATTAATAGTATAGTAGGCTATAATTAAGAGTATTCGAGGCTTCTAGCTATATAAGGTGGTCGTATAAGTAGTAAGATAGAAGCTTGTCTAAAGTAGCTTTAGAGAATACGTCTTCGTATAAGTAGTACTAGAAAGAGAGCTTGTCTCTAATTTCCTAGACTATATCTTCGTCGTTATCTCTAAGAGCCTCTTTCTTTTAAATCGCTAAGTCTAGCTTATATAAGCTAGTCGAAAAGAACTCATTTTCTTAGTTACTTAAGTAGACGTGAAACCTGTTTACTAAAATGTAGGTAATATTAAGCGAGAGAAGCTCTTTCTTAATAGAAGAGCTACTTAGAGGCTATAGAAGAGCGGCGTCTAACAAGCTTAGCTCTTAATATATTTAGTATATCCTGTTATATATATCCTATTTATATACGTTTCGTCTAATAGTCTTATATATCGTTATAGTCTTAATCTTAGTTATTTCCTAGCTCTTATAACCTAAGTTCTATTCTTCTAGTAGAGTATAAGGCGAGGATAAGTAAATAGAGTAAGAGAGGATTACACGAGGTATAGTCGCTTACTAGTCGTCTTAACGTTATATATTCTCTTAATTTATTATATACTCTCTAGCTAGTATATTACGCTAGTAGTTCGGCTAGTAGCGTTAAGAGCGTAGGTAGCTTCTAGGTAGACGAATCTCTCTTTAGAAGGTTAGTAGAGAGTGTTTCTCGTCGTTAGGCTATATAAGCGTTTCTTATTCTAGGTTAAGCTAGATTTTAAAGTAAGCTATCTATTTAAGTCTAAGAATAATCTTATAGTTTCTAAGGTTAAGAATATAGAAGAGAATATTAGTTTATTAGTATTCGTTAATAGAGAGCTAAAGAGTAAGAAAGTAGATAACTAATTTATTTAACTTACTATTAAATCCTTTAGTAGCGATAGGTTATATAAGCTTTTAGAGAGTAAGGTTAAAGAACTTAGCTATATTAGTAGTAAAGGCTATATTAATAAAAGCGAAGCTATTTACTCTAGTATTAATTAAAGTATAAGTAGTAATTATAATTCTATTATTTACTAGTATATATAGAACTATAAAGTGTTTTCTATCTATTAATTAACTTAAATCAATCTTATAGAGATTAAGAGTATACTCTAGATAGAAGTCTTAGCCTAGAGTTTCTCTTTTTCTAATTTATATAAAGTATCTTTCTCTTTATATAAAGTATCTTCTCTCTTAATTTCCTTAAGGTCTATACGCCTTAGCTTAGAACAGGCGGTAGTATAGTATTCTTTTCTATAGTAGTTGTAATAGTCGCTGTTTACGTCTATAGGTACTAGTTATCTTACTTCTCTAGTCTAAGAGTTCTCGCTAGTATATCGAGGAGGCGCTAAAGGTGTTATATAAGACATTAGGTCTAGTAAGCTTACTAGCTGTCGCAAGGTAGGCGGGGTAGAGGCTATAATATAGCTAGAGGTAAGAGGTCGAGTAGATTAAGTAATAGATTTCTCTTAGTATAACTTCTAATATTCCTCTCTTACTATAATACGTTTTAGCTCTATATCTAAGAATAAGTAACTAGCTAACAGTTTTTAGTATATATCTAAGGTATATAGTACTAGTACTATTTCTCTTTAGAGAGGTGTTATTAATCTATTATATAAATCTAAGCGAAGGTATTTCTAGAGAATCTATACTTCTTCTACTAGATATAAGAACTAGGTCTAAAATTTCTAGAATATTTATATAATCTTTATTATTAGACGATTATAGTTATATCTTATATCTCTTACTTAGTTTAGATTAACGAAAATAGAAGTAAGGTAGTTAATTATCTCTCTTACTAAAATAAAACATATCTAGAAATCCTTGTTAATCCGCGGCTAGAGGTGTTTCTAGACGTCTCTAGTTATACGATTAAAGATATAAAACATCTTATCTTTCTTATCTTAGAAGTAATCTCTATTAATTCTAAATTTCCCTTAGATCTAGATCTTCTAATATAGAAACGTAGAGTCTATTTCGTTAGATAGAGGCTAAGGATCTAGTAGTTTTATTAAGTACTTATAAGTAGTACTTAGGCTTAGTATCGTTAGTTCTAGAGTTTATCTTTCGGTCGATCGTACGATATTTTAAAATAGCGGTACTACTATCTAAGGGACAGCGGCAGAGCTGCTTAGTAGCGGAAGGCAGCTAAGGAGCTTCTTAAGTAACTTCTAGGTTCGCGACTAGTCCTAGCTAAGTACTTAGACTTACTCTTACAAGGTGTCTAAGGGTTTAGGAGCATCGTTATAGTTAGAGTCTAGCTAGTACTCTAACTAAGCTACTAGTGAGTTATTATTCTCTAGATAGCTAGTAGCTAGAGGTCTACTATCGTTAATATAGGTTATATTTTCTTAGTTTTTAGAATTATTAGTAGAGCTTTATTCTACTCTTAAAGTATTCTTTTAGTATACTCTCGCGAGGCGTACTTTTAGTACTATTATAGTAATTATAGTTTTATTATTTAGGCTTACTTAGAGGAATGTTAGTCTTATTATATATATATATCTAGAACTTTCTAGTTACTAGATCTTCTTAATTCCTTTTAAAAGGCTCTATAGCTAGGTAATTAAGGATTATAGAGTTCTTCTATCACGCTAGATAGACAGGTAGAGAGATTATCTATAGCCTTTCTAGATAGTATTAGAGAGTTTAGAATAATATAATAATATATATAGCTTATAGACCGCGTACAAATATATAACTACGCTAGATATAAGTTAGATACTATAGAACTGTCTATACGAGGATTCTAAGCTAAGAAGAGAAGAGAAGAGAGTAGAGCTCGAGAGCTAGAGGCTCTTATATATAGAAGGTTATACTAAGCTATAGCTAACCGAGCTAGGCTTAGAAAGTATAGTATTCGCTAGGTTCTAGCTAGAGGCTAGTCTAAGGTATAGTAGCGGTTAGAACTATTATACTAAGTTAAATTTAAATATCTATTCTTACTCTATTAAATTTCTAGTATACTTAATAGTTACTTATCTATTCTACTTTTTCTTCTTTATATAGTAGTCTATTTATTTCTTCTAGTTAAATATAGTTAGATAAATATATTAATTAGTTTTAAAAAGAGTAATAATTCTTTCTTTTAAATATTAATAAACTTATAAGTCTACTATATATATATATCTTATAGTTTTAAGTAAAATAATTAGTCTACTTTTAGTCTTTTATATATTAATATATTAACTTTTTAAATCTAAATTATATTATAATATATTTTATTAGTATCTCGCTAATATTAGTACCTTACTACTTTTTTTTATATATAAAAAACATCTATATATAACTATATACTTTCTTTATTTATTAATATAAAATATTAAAATTAAATACTTAGTTTTATTATTATATAAATAAATAAGATTTTAATTTTTAAGACTTTATTAAGTCTATTAGATAATTCGCTTAAAATTATCTCTATATTTATATTCTTTTATTTATTTTTTAAATAGCTAAGTAATTATAATTAGTAAGCTCTTAAAAATTAAAATCTTATTTATCTATATAATAATAAAACTAAATCTTTAATTTTAATATTTTTTATTAATAAATAAAGAAAGTATATAGTTATATATAGATGTTTTTTATATATAAAAAAAAGTAGCGAGATACTAATAAACTATATTAAGTTAAAAGAATTTATTATTTATAAATTATAAAAAATCTTTTAATCTTTATTAGACTAAATACTATAGTATTATTAAATATATTAAAAATATTTATTAGAGTATATAGTAAATACTTATAGATTAAACTATAGTAGCTTCTATATATAAGAATAAAAGCTAAAGAGAGAAGTATATAAGAAAGTAAGATAGATATTCTTATAATATCTATTCTTAAGCTAAGTAATATATAAAAACTAAGCGAATAACTTAGTATATAACTAAGTATATATATAAAAGTATTATATATATATTAAAGCTATAGTTAGAGTATAACCTCTAATATTACTCTCTTTAAGAACCTCTCTTAGAGGTTATTATTATCTTCTAAGTTATCTATTAGACTTTTAAGATCTAGTCTCTAAAACTATTCTAATTACGTTTACTCTTATACTAGCTAGTAGTAAGTATTCGTAGTCTTTTATTCTATAGCCTTTTGTTAGAGGTTATACCCTGACTATAGCTTTCACATACGCGTATAACTTTCACATGTACGCTTAGTTATACGCTTAGTTATTCGCTTAGTTTTCACATGTTGCTTAGCTTAAGGACAGATGTCCTTATAAGGATGCCTGTCTTACTTTCTTATATACTTCTCTCTTTAGCTTTCGTTCTTATATATAGAAGCTACTATAGTTCAATTTACGAGTATTTACTACACGCTCTAACACCTTTATTACTATAACGAAGATATAACTCTTAAGTCTTATATATATCGAGAACGTCGCTAGAGACTCGTTTCGCTTATACTCTACTATCTTTAGCTTCTAGAGCTACGATTTAAACTTCTAGAGTAGTCTTCTATTCTATAGCTATACTCTTACTACTACTAGATAAAAACCTATTACTTATAGACTATAAGACCTTTCCTTTACTTCTTTCTAGGTCTAATATAACTCTTTATACTATATCTATATAGTCTCTAAAATTCTCTAGCTTTTTTACTAGTATTAGAGCTATATAGAGCTTCTTTAAGAAACTAGACTCTAAAAATAACCTTTTAACTCGATCTAGCTATATAATTCTATCTATCGTAGTTAAACTTCGCTTAAAATCTATATAATAGACTGTTAAGTTAGAGAATGACACAAAAGTGATTGATTGATTATAGAAGTGGGAGTGGCCACGTAGGCATTATATACAGGAGAATAGTAGGCCGCTAAGTCACATGATACAGCCCGAAACAGTGGAGCGTAACACATGTAAATCCAGCACAACACACCCCCCCAGGAGACAGCGCGTATTCAGAGATGTCTCATGAACAAAAAGAGATCCCGCCACGAGAGCTGCCCTGCCATGTGTCCATCCTTCCTTCTAAAGTAGACAGCGACTGTCTAGTGTAGTCGCTAAGTTGTATTCCGACTGTCAAATGTAGTCGTTGAGTTGAAGTTTTTCGTCGCGATCGAAGTCTTGGTCCGACGAAGGTTGTTCCGTCCCGAGTTGCCTTATGCGAAGGCGCGATATCGAGAGAAGTAGAGGTGTTTTGTCGGACAGGCTCATTAAAGAGGTCCTTCGAGTTGAAATGGATTTGACGCCAAATATCCAGGTATCCCAATCTTTAGGGAGTTGAGAGGATAATTGTTTTGAACGTCGACATGGTTGGAAAGTTATCGTCGTTGACTTGACGGTAACTAGTTGATAATTTATTGTCGTTGACTTGACGATAAATAGTTGGTTTCCCTTAATCGTTTTTCTCTGTCGTAAATGTACAAGAGTCGACCCTCTGTAGAAACCGGTATTTTGGAATGCGTACGATATCCCTTTCCAAAGTAGATAAAGGAATCAATCAAGTGTCAAACCACCGATAGCAAAGGTGCGCAATAAGCGGCGACCGGGCTCATAACTGTTGGGTCGAGAGGGTATGGGGTCCTGAAGGTCATGGAGAATTGATTGATTGTTTTAGAAGCTATTGTACAGAGTATTTATAAAGGAAGGAAAAGGGGCAAATGAGGGTGGAGCCATATCCTCATTCGGAATAAGCATAAATAATAATACAGTAATGAATAAGTGGATTCCACATCAGGTGATATAGTAGATCCAGCACAACACACCCCCCCAGGAGATAGCGTCTTTTACTGAAAGCTGTCGCTTGTTCCGAGGATTAAGTGACTAACGTCAGTAAGGCGTAGTTGTTGTACAAATAGAGTATGTTTTTGAGGTGGTAATTCCTTTGTAAAGCCGTCGGCTACTATACTAGTGGTAGGGACCTAGTTTATATTAACGCGCTTCTCCTGTACTTCTTGCCTAAGCTAGCTCTGGATAATGTCGATATGCCTAAGTTTGGTATTAAGCTTTGGAGTATCTCTTTGTAAGAGACGAATGGTTTGTTGGTTGTCGTAGTAGATGTTTGGATTGTCCTGAATACGTAGCTTAATATAGCTAAACAGGCGTATCTACCATAAGAACTCCTTTGCGGTCGTAATAAGAGCCCCAAACTCTGACTCCGTGCTTGAAGTAGTCACATGTTGTTGTTTTGTTGATTTGTAGTGTATTGGACCTCCGTATAGTTGAAAGCAGTATCTAATAGAGCTTTTCCAGGTTTCGACGTCGTTAGCGAACGCAGCGTCGCTCCAGGAGAGAAAGGAATCCGCGCCTTGGAAGTTGCTGTCAAATTCAATTGCTAAATAAGACGTTCCTACTAAGTAGTGTAGTAAGTGGTCAACGGTGTAGAGGTGTTGAGGCGACGGATTGGTTAGGTATTCTGAGAGTCTTAAAACAGCTCTACAGATATCCGGTCTTGTATAGCAAGAAGCGAAGTTTACACTCCCAACCTTTTGCTAATATCCAGTAATTTAAGAAGAAGAAGCTGTGCCCTCCTAGGGTGCTAGCTTTGTTGTAGAGAGTAGTGTTTATAGTACTCGGGTAATAACAATGTTAAATCGGCTTACAAGACTTTGAATATAGTCGTCCTGAATTAACCAGAGCTTCCTTCTAAGCCTGTCCCAGATGATTCATACACCTAGGAAGTACTTAGCTTCGCTAAGCTATCGTATTTAATATCTCGAAAGCAGCTATTTCTCGAATTCGTCGACTTTAGATTAATTTTCCTTAGAATAAGTAATAATTATATTATCCACGTATAATATAAGGGTAAGCCAGCTATTTGAGAAGAGGCAATAGACTCCAGGGACAGAGTAGAGGTCAAACTCAGCGAGAGTCTTAACAATATCATTATACTAGAGACAGGCTGATTCTTTAAGGCTATATAAAGCCATAATTACTTCCCATTCCAACCCACTTTGCTCGTATCCCTCAGGACACTTACATCTGATTGATTGTTTTAATCTGGTATTAACGTAGGCGTTGATTACGTCGTATGATCAGGTTTCCAAGTCGTAGGCTGTAATAATAGCTGTTGTTGCATAGAACGTTTGTACAGCTAAAGTAGCAGCGTAGGTCTCCTAGTCTGTCTATTAAAGGTCTCCTCTTGTATAAATACAAGCTTTGAACTTGAGAATATACCTATTCTTGTCAAACTTGTATGCCTAGACCTATATTAAAAGAAGAGAGTTGTTATTGTCTAGTTGTAGAACAAGGTTAAAGGTGTTTTTTAACTTTAGAGTATTAATCTCCTAGTTATATACTTTTTGTAGGTTGTCTTTGAAAGGATAGCGTAGTATATCTCTATATGTCTTTAGAGGTAGCGACATCTAGTCTCGATGTAGTCGAGTTATTAGTTTAGTTTTTAGTATAGTAGAAAAGGCTACGTAATAAGAGCTATATAGACTCTATTAAGTAGCTAGTACTATACGTATAGTACGTGATCTACCTTCTAGAATAATGTTTTCTAAATCTACTCTAGTATATATCTTATTACGTCGAGTAGTATAGTTGCTAGAGTTACTAGGAGTAAGTAGAAGTTAATCGTCGATATTCTTATCTAATAGATTAGAGAGCTTAGAACTTTAAAGTGTTACTAGTAAAGCTAGTAGGCTAATATTATCTAGGGTTAAACTACTAGCTTCTAGAGTAATTTAAGGTAAAAGTAGCTAGATTAGTTCCTCTATATTAGTCTCTTTCTAGAGTACTATAGTAGTTACTTTAAGTATAGCCGCTTCTTTAATACTCTTATACCTACTACTTTACTTTAAAGTAGCTAGTATTTTAAGTCTTTTAACTAGGTCTTCTATTATCTCGTGTAGTATGTCTTATAATTTAGTATTACTAGGGTTATAGAAGAAGGTTCGATCGAATATAATATCTCTAGTTAGAATAACCTTATTCTTTAAGAGTATCTAGACCTTAAAGATTTTTATTAATTCGTAGCCTATAAAGTAGCCTACTTAAGCTCTAGAGTTAAGTTTCTACTTCTTTAGGATATACTTCTTAAGTATATAAGCTTTATAGAGAAACGAATATAAGTAAGCGTATCGAGGCTTACTTTTAAAGACGTATTTCTATAGAGTCTTCTAGCCTAGCTTTTTAAGTAGTATATAGTTAAGTATTTAAGCTATATAGTTATATACTAGATTCTAAATATTATACGAACCGCCTTTATAGATGCGAATACATCTTACTTTTATAGTAATAGATCGTTCTACTTATTCTAAATCGCTGTTTTATACTTAGATATTAGAAGCTAAGCGTTTAACTCTTATACCTTCCTTTTTAAGATATTTATTAAAGTTAGATATAAGAGTCTTCTCGCTATCTATATAAATAACTCGTACTATAAAGCCGAGCTATACTTTAATTATTTTAATAACATCTTAGACTATTTAAGTACTCTTAGTCTTACTCTTATAGTAGACTACAATGTAGAATCCTAAAAGTAAGTAGTAGAAGTAACTTAATTAGTTTATACTATTATACGACTTCTCTAAGGAAATTAGATCGTAGGACAGGTGATTAAACGAGCTTATTAGACTGAATTCGCGTTCTATATAGCGTGAGATAATCTATATAGCCTTAGAAATACTATAAGTCTTATACTATATTATTATAGAGTAAGGCACGCTTAAGTTAACTATAATATTAGCTTCTATAGCTTTAACCTTAGAGATAGCCTTTATATCTATATAGCTAAGTGTTATATAAAGGTCTCGTTTAGTAATTATAAGGTAATAAGGTTAAGCTAAGTTCTAGAATCTTTTTATAGTAAGTGATTTATATACTTCTAGCTATATATATTAAGAAATAGTAGTAAATACCTATTTACTATTATATAAAGTAAGGTAGTAAAAGATACTTCTATTCTAGCGTTCTATCTAACTTAGAGTTCTTAAGTTCTAGTAGACTTCTTTTACTTAAAGAATATTAAGTAATACTAGGTTAGTTATAAATCTAGACGTAAGAGTAACATTTATAAGATTAATAAATTACTTCTCTATAGACGTATTAATCTAGACTTTAGTAGTACTAAAAGCTTTAATATTATAGCGCTCTTTTCTAGCTAACAACTTGTCGTTTAGACTAGCGTTCTAGGTTTTTACCTAAGAGTCGCGTATAGATTTATTATAAACGTAGATATAAGAGCCTCTATTAAGAATCTAGTAGTTATATAGCGAGTTGTCTCTATTCTAATCTACTAAGGTACTAAAGCTAGATTTATATAAAGTAGCGAAGTCGCTATAGAGTCTTTTACTTAATTTAATAGCTTCTTTTAGAATAGATATATTAGAGTTATATTTAAAGTTCCTCTTAAAGCGCTCTTTTATATACTTCCGCTATAAGTTATTAAGAAACTCGTTAATCTTTATAAAAGTATTATATTTTCTAGTCTAGCCTTATATCCTTAGTTTTTTATTAATATAGAGATAGTCTTAGAACTAGTACCTTTCTCCTCTATAGTAACAGTTATATAGACAGGCTTTTAGTAGTATAAGAGTATTACCTTTAAATGATTACTACTGTTCTATAGTTGAAAAGAAAGCGTAAGTAGATTTAAGTCTCTTAAGAGAGTCTTACTTACGAATATAGTTACGAAATCGCTTAATTAAGTTGTATAAATTAGATATTCTAATACTATCTAATTCTTTTTACTTAATATTAACTTTAAGTACTATAGTATATAAAGCGTCGATTGTCTAGATTACTTAAATAAAGTCTCTTTAAGCTCTATCGCTACTTACTTCTAGAAGGTTAAGAGTTCTAGCTTTAGTATATATAGCTTCCTACTAGAATAGTATATCTTTAGGTTTCTAGCTCTTATTCTATTACTTAAGTTTAGCGTAGTCTCGAATAACTTTATTCTCTCTAGCTTAATTAGTTAGAGTAAGCCTCTTTTTTAAAGCTCTTAAGATATCGTAAGTAGATATAAGGTTTTTAATTAGAATAATATACTTAATATAGATCGTCTCTTCTATATATTTCTAAACTTCTTAAATTAGAGTATCTCTCTTATTATATTCTTTAATTTTACTATTATATCATAAGATATTAAAGTATAGGTCTACTCTCTTATCTACTAATAAATTAGACTAATAAGTAGTAGTTAGTTTAATACTCTATATTATTAGCTCTTCTAGACAAATAGATATTATTAGTTAAATTATAAGTATTAGATCTAAAAGATACTAAATACTAATTCTATTACTAGTAGCGATAGATTTAATACTAAATATCTAGAAATTCTAGTCTTTTAGATTTAAGAGAATAATTATTTTAGACGTCGATATAGTAAAAGCCTTAAGACGAGAGAATAAGAGGTTACTTTATTAATTGTTTAATAACTACTCCTTAAGCTAAGGTAAGTTAAATATAAATAAAGTATATAGAGAAAGTAAGAATTAAATTAATTAATTAAAGATAGAAAAGTCTAATTTTATAGTTAAAAAGTAGTATATAATATATATAAATCTAGTATAATATAGACTATAAAGGTTTAGCTTTTTTACTTAAGAACTAGTATTTATTATTCGCTATTATTAATATCTTCTCTTATATTATATAAAGCGTCTAGCTAGTTAATAAGACTCTATATATCTACTATACTATATAGAACCGAGTTTCTAATATATAGTAACATCTATACTAAAGCCTTTCCTTATAATCGAGAATAGTAATACTAAAACTATATAATCTCTCTATCGTCTACTATATTAACATTAAGCTTAGTACGTAACTATGTTATCTAAGCTAAATAGTCCTTTCGAAGGCTATTAAAGGTAGATATATTAGGTAATCGATCGCGGCGACGAGACTCCTCTATATTAAGCCGAGCTTATAGAGTCTATATAATAACTTCGAGATCGTGAATCTAATCTAAAAGGATATAAGCCTACTAGAGAGCTTCGTTCTAGATATTTATAGACTTTTTAATAATTTAATAATTCGACAATTCGATAAAAAGACTTCTAGAGTCTACTAGTAGAGTATAACGATCTAATCGAAGAAGCTTTCGTAATATTAGAGCGTGTAGTAAATACTCGTGAATTAAACTATAGTAGCTTCTATATATAAGAACGAAAGCTAAAGAGAGAAGTATATAAGAAAGTAAGATAGATATTCTTATAAGAACGTCTATTCTTAAGCTAAGTAATATATAAAAACTAAGCGAATAACTAAGCGTATAACTAAGCGTATATATAAAAGCTATAGTTAGAGTATAACCTCTAATAATATTAATATTATTACTTAGTATTTTATAGTCTATATACTTACTTTTAAGTACTTTTATAGTACTTATACTTTTACTAGTAGAGTTTCTATATAGCTAGAGTTCTCTATATACTCTATTTTATTATAAAGCTTTAACTAGAATATATAGACCTTAGAATAGATAGTTATAATAGTTAAGTATACTATAGTTAATTTCTATAAGCTTATATATATTAATCTCTATCTTAATACTCTAATATCTAGTTTATAAACTTATTTATACTAATTATCTATAGAAATAAGTATTTTAGTAAAGAATTATTAAATATTATAAAATAATAATAAATATAATATTAAATATAATAGTAAAAGTAATACTAAGAATCTAGTTTTAGATTAGATAATAACTAGTATTAAAAAGCTTAAAAAAGATTATTTAATAGAAAGTAATAGATAATAGTAAGAGAGAATAAATAAAGAGTAGAGATCTTATTTAATTTAAAAGAGACTTTAGATTTAATTTTTAATTAGATTCTCTTAAGTATTATATAAAATATTTTAACTAGATTAAAGTTAATATAGTTATACTAACTTCTAATTAAGAGTATAAAAGAATTTAATATATTAAGTATAAAAACTTTTAAAACTATCTTAGTTACTTATTTATTTATAAGAAAAAATTTTTAAATCTTTTTTTATTAATTAATTATATTATCTTTTCTTTTTTATATCTTATTACTATAACTATAGTAAATAGTACTTAGTAAGTTATACTTAGTTAGTATTAGTTATAGTACTAGCTATATAGTCTTTATATAGTATATATAAATAATAACTTACTCTTTTTATATTTAGCTATAATATAGTTTATTATTAAGTAGTATACTTTTCTCTACTCTACTATCTACTATCTTTAAGATATATTTTCTCTATAACTAAATATAGAAGTTTATACTTAAGAAGTATAAATTACCTTAGCTATTAAAGCTATTTAAGTATTTAAAAAACTTAGTTATCGCTCTACTACGAAAATCTATAAAGTTACTAAAATAATACTATAATACTAAATAGCTAGCTAAACTTCTTATCTTAAAACTAGATCTAATTATTATAAATTAAATAAACTAGAGAAGGAAATAATTATTTAATATATATCTAATCTAGATATAAGAGAATTTATACTCTAGCTTACTTATATTAAAGATATAGCGAATTATATTCTTAAATTATAAGAAGAAAAATCTATTAAAAAGCTCTAGATATATTAATTTATATAATATTAACTAGAATTAAAGATATATTTTAATTATATTTACAACTTTTAAAGAGTCTTATATAAAGATTCTAAGCTAATTAGAGCGTAGTTTTAACTAGTAATATAGTTTATTAGTACCTCGCTAATATTAGTATCTTACTACTTAAAATCTTTTATAAAAAACGTCTATATATAACTATACACTTTATATTTATATTAATAAAAAATTCTAAAATTAAAATTTTACTAAGGAAATAAGAGTTTAATATTATAATAATATTAATTTTAATTCTTTACTAGTTTTAATTAATAATTCGCTTAAAAATACCTCTATAATTATTAGTAAATTTTCCTTTATCTAATAACATTTTAAGATAAGATAAGTAATATTTAAAA
>LKTO01000773.1:0-18953 GCA_001399465.1 Hymenoscyphus scutula
TTATTATTTATCTATCTATTACTTATAGATTTAATAACCTAGTTATATAAGAGGCTACTCTTAGTATACTAACTTATAAGATAATTCTTCTCTTAAACTACTAAAAACGAAGAGATACTCTAACCTTCGCTATTAATATAAATAATTACTATTATCTATTCTTAATTACCTAGCTAAACTATCTTACCTCTACTATATTAATTTATATAAGTTATAACTATTACTAGAGAGATTATATCTATTATAAAGCCTATCTTATTAAAGTTATAGAGATCGAAGTCTATAATACTATATTTCGCTTATATATTCTTAACTAGTCGATACTATATACTAATAAGCTCTAGATCTTTATATAAGACTCTTTAGAAGTTGTAAACGCGATTAAAATATATCTTTAACTCTAGTTATTATTAAATAAATTAATATATCTAGTTCTTACTAATATATAGTATCTCTTAAGATTTAAGTAGAAGATTTACTATATCTTTAATACTAGTTAGATAGAGTATAAATTCTCTTAAATCTAGATTAAGTATATATTAAATAATTATATTCTTCTCTAAGTTATTTAATTTATAATAATTAGCTTTAATTTTAGAGTAATAGATTTAGCTAGCTATTCTATATTAAAGTATTACTTTAGAGATCTTATAGATCTTTACTATAAAGTATTTACTTAGCTTTTTAGACGTTTAAATAGTCTTAATAGCTAGAATAATTCGCGCTTCTTAGATTTAAATTTCTATAATAAATAGTTAAAAAAATATATCTTAAAGTTTATAAGTAATAGAGTAAGGAAAAGTATATCGCTTAGTAATATATATCGCTTAGTAGTAAACTATATTATAGATTATTATATTTATAGTAACTAATAGTTTTACTCTCTAATTAATTATAGATTTCTTAAATACTCTTTAAACTATATAAATTATCTTTTAGAGAGTATTTCTATTAAAAGAAGAGATAAATATATACTAAATAGAGAAAAAACTATTAGTATTATAATTTAAGTACTAATTCTACTTTTAAATTTACTACTATCTTAAATAGTAGTTACTATATTTTTTTAGCTTAGTATTATCTAGTATATCTCTTCTATATCTTTCTACTACTATTCTATAATTCTACTTTATATATATAATTTAGAGTATACTACTTCTTATTTACTACTTTCTCTATAATAATTTTAGTTATAACTTTATCTTTTAATACTTATTTTATAAGCTTCTTTAATAGTATATAATAAGAATTCTAATACTACTTACTATTCTATTACTTAACCTTTTTCTTCTACTTCTATAGTAGTAGTATTATTAGTAGTAGTAGATATAGAAATTATAAGAAATTTTTTTTTAAGTTATTAGAATTATATTATATAGCTTAAACTTACTAAAACTAGTTATAAATATATATAAATTTAGTAAATTATAACTAAGAGTTAATTTATAATTTAATAGAAATATTCTTTATAAAGTAGATAATATAGACTAAAAAGTACTTAAAGTATTTTTACTTTATTTAAAGAGTATTCTATAATTAATAAAGAGATAAAACTATATTATTTTTATATCTTATAATTATATATAAAGTTAAATAAATTCTAAAAGTTCTTTTAGATAGTTTAAATATATTCTTTATCTACTTCTAAATATTCTATAGAATTCTAGATACTATACTCTATAATAGATAGTAATCTAATAAGATATCTATTTAATTTATTTAAGGTAAAAAACTTTAGATTATTATATTATATACTTCTTAGCTAAATAGTCTTTATTTTTTATTCTAATATTTATATATTATAAACTATCGACTATTTATTAGACTCTATTTATTCTTTATTATTTATATACTTCTATAGCTAGTAGTATATCTATTCGCGTGTCTACTTATTCTAAGTATACTAGTTTCGCTTAAAATTATAGATCTAGAGAAAAAATATATCTACTTAAGAGATACTAGCTCTTATCTTAATATAACTATAACTAGACTAATATTCTCTTATAATATTTCTCTAAGAATTAATTAGAAGTTTTAATTAGTTCTATAGTATACTATAATATAGTAGACTTTTAGTATAGTAGCCTATACCTCGAATCCTATATATAGAGCCTTCTTAGATATAAGTACTATATATAGAGGTAAAAGATTATAATATCGCTACTATAGTACTACTTTAAGAGTAGTACTACTAGTAAAATATTAAGAAATAAAGTTATTTAGACTATTCTACTACTTTATATATATTCTATTAGTATCTTTAATATCTTAATATCGCTAGTATATTATATAAACTAAGTCTCTATCTTCTATATCTATAATAGATTTCTAGGCTTCTAAAATAGCTACTCTTAGCTTTTTTAAGTTTCTATAGACTTTAGATCTAGAGAAAATAAGTAATAAAAGATAGATATAACCTCTCTATTAGCTATATATACTAGAGTATATACTATATTATACTCTAGTCCTTTATCTTACTAAAAAAATAGCTCTAGATATAGATCTATAGAGTTATAATAGAATTTCTTAGTAATTGTTTTCTATACTTTTTCTTAGAATAGTTCTATACCTTTACTATATTTACTACTTATATACCTCTAAAACATCTATTCTATCTTCCTCTACTATTTATAAGAAACGTAATCGAGATAATTAACTTCTAAGAATCTAATTAGCCTTATATACTACTACCTTCTATAATACTCTAGCTATATCTAGCTCTTATTACTCTAAAGGATTTTATTCTATTATCTATTAGTCTATTTTAAATACTCTATAGTCTAGTTAAACCTCTTAATTCTATTAACTTTAAAAAGTAGTACTTTCCGTCTTCTTACTACTCTTATATACTCTTTCTTCTAGAATGCTTTCCGAATAACTATACTTCTATACTATGTCTACTATTCTAGCTATTATAGAAGCTCTGTCTAGAGGATCTCGCGTGTAAAAGAGGATTAAGTAACCTATTTAACAAGGTGCTTGCGGTGAGGTGTATTAAGAAGGACGTGTCTACTAGTAGAGTGCTAAGAAGTAGGTCTATTACTAAGAGTATAATAGACTTGCCGGCGCGTAATTCCTATAATAGAAAGGAGGATATCATCTATAGACTAATCTACGTCATAGTATAAAGTCTATATACGTAGTCTGTCATCTCTAGAAGCATTATATAGTGTTTTTAGAGTAGGAATATTCATAATTGATACTGTCAAAATAAGAGTGGGAAAAGCTGACTCTTTAAAGCAGCCTGAACACCTGACTAGAACAGGTGATTTTGCTGTCAGAGTATTGGTTGAGCTACTGTGGCGACATCCCTGCAGTTACAATCAATACCCCTTGTACGTAGTAGACCATGGTGAGTAAGGATTGAGGTGCACAGCCTCGTATTTGACATCGAGTTCGAAGAGGCGAAGAGGATTATTTCTAAGCACTAATCCAGTGTTTCAGATTGAAATGGTCGAAAGTCTTGGTAGTGTTGACCCCCCTGGAACTACTGCAAATAGGTTACGAGTAGCCGCCAGGATGGTCAGCCCTAACGAAAAGCAGCTACAAGTAGGGCACCCGATTTAGTATGATGTCAGCCCAAGATCCTAGTAGTCACAAAATTTCGTATCTTCCCTCTGCCTCTCGATTCCAGCTTTTTGTTCTTCTATTCTATTTCATAAATAAGGTTGTTTTTTTAACTTGAAACCGCTCTACAATGGGAGGTACTCGTGGTGACAGCCACGGAGTCTCTTTCCTCTTTCCCCCCTCTCCACAAACGCTTAATTACCTCGATACGATTAATGTCACATACACATCCCCGTTTCCTTCCCCGTTACTCTACACTTTTTGTGTAAATGCATCAAACCCGAAGGATAACGATCAAGGTATACCCTGTCCTCCCTTTAAATATGGCGCCAACTCATTCCGATTCTAGTACGATTCGACAAAGTAGACCCGTATAACGGAACACTATCAGTCTTACTTGAATTCAAAAATGTGTCCACTTGTTATTGGAATCTACGGCCGAACATCACGTTGGGAAATGGTGCTAATGGCGAAATAATTACTTTGCTTTCGACGACACGCTCGCCGGCGCCAACAACATATGGTCTGTTGCAACCAGAACCATCTTCTAGCTCATCGCCAATCTTCTTAACGACACCTATAATCTCATCAACAACCCCACGAGTAAATCCACCAATAACTTCACCCGCAACCGCTTCGGTAACCCAGACAGCCACGCCATCAGCAATTCCAACAATAAAGGGGTTGCAAACAGAATCATCCTCTACTATTTCAGCGACCCCATCAGCGACCCCATCGACATCGCCACCTCCGCCAGATACACACAGTAGTCTTTCAGCAGGAGCAGGCATTGCAATTGGTGCAGTGATTCTTGGGGCTGCTCTCACCACTTTCATATTCTGGTTTGTTTCCAGTAGAAGACGACAAAAAAGGACCCCAGTTCCAGAAAACGTGTACGAGAAGCCCCATAGGGGGTCTGTCATAGAACCATACTCGTCCACATGTTCTTATCCTCCTAGCATTGCAACACAACCAGCCGTGGAAGTGGAACCGCTGGAAGTACTCTCACCCGACAACAAAAACTACATCTCGGAAATGGGTGTCCCAGAACCGGCAAGAGCGGAGCTGGATTCGCGGGGTGTATTCGTCGCCGAACTCGGTCCTGGGAAAGCAAGAAAGGAACCACCTGGACTGGACGAAATTCAAGAGGGGAAGAGTCTTGACGAAACGATGCAGTGGAAGATTCGAAGGCAGGATTTCCATTTCTTCATGAAACGATGATTGAGCATGCCGAAACGGATGGGTGCAAGTATTACTAGAACTTCCTTGTATACATGTATCATGCAATAGTAACCAATTCCGCAACCTCCACCATAATCCATACCTCCCTCACTCCATCAAGAACACCAAGTGAATTCGTGGCCAACCCCTTACTCGTAGCCGAAGCGACACTCGCAGTCGCCAATCGACTCGTTGCGCCACTATTCGAGCTAGTCGATCTCGAACCCAAAGTCGTCCCTCCCTAAAATGCGGTTCACTCCCATTAAAATAGTTAACCCCTGGGATCGTAGGAGATGTAAGATTCAATTGTGCTGGTGAATTCTGATACGCAGTGAGTATTTTATTGCGAGGTAAAGGGCCATGGTGGATCCGGGAAAGGTGGTGATGTTTATAGAGGCGGAAGAATTTGTGAAAGTTAAAATGTAGGTTGGCGGGTTGGTTAAATTCCTTCTAGGGAAAGGAATTTTATGTTTAGCTATCCATCTATTAAAAAGAGAATTAACAGGAGGGGAGAAGAGCAAGAAGGGGAAAGGGGAAAAGTGAAAATAAACACCACTTGAATATATACCAATCAACACTCACACCCCTCTCCCCCTCAACACACACCGTGCTATCCAATTCCTCGCGTCTCCCCTCACCAAATATCCCTCCTCCACCCCAAAACTCCTTTTCGACACCTCGGTTTGATATAAATCCAGATATCGTCATTGAATCAAATCATACTCATAATCAAGAAAACACGGTTGTCCATCTTTGTAACACTATTACGCCGCACTGCTTAAATCGAGGCTATATATTTGGTCTTTGGTGAAGGAGAATGGGTTGGGGTCCCTGCTTATTATGCGACTTAATGTTAATCTGAGTAGTAGTAGCAGGCAACAGGACGAAATATACCATGGAGAGTTCTTCCCAAAATAAAGCTGTGTATTGCCGAAAGAAAGAGTCGTATACGGAAAACGACCTGCCGTGGCCAAGTCCGACGAGTAAGAAACAGAAACTGAGACGTTTCCCTCGTAGGGAATTGCCTTTGCGTCAGTATGGACGGAAGGACACAATTTGAGAGGAGAGCGAGGATTAACGTTTGCATGTTTTGTGTTCAGATATCCACCCCCCCCCCCCCCCCCCCCCCCCCCCCCCCAAAGCCCTTTGAGCAAAGGAGACGAGACATGTATCAAAAACAGCGCTGTCATATAAGTAACGATCTCTGAGCTGGTGTTGCTGAGAGCAGCGCTGTGCTGACCACGGGTCTTGGCCGCCGACTGCGGCTTCCTTGTTGCAGGGAGGAAGTACTGCGCTGACTAGGGTTTTGGCCCCCTACAGCACCGAGGTTGCAACCTGAGGTACCGGTACGGTGATATCCAAGTCACTTGAGAGATATCGGTATGTCGTCGGGCATGCCGGCAGGAAGAATTTTTCACGGCAAATGGACGTGGCAATGGTTATTGTAATTGTTGCACATATGTGCCTTCTGCTATTCTTTGAACGAAAGGAGATCACATTGAAGAAACAATATATGCAATATCAAGGCTACACAGGGTGTTGTGGTTGATTAATAAATAAGTGGGCGTAAATGAGGGGTGGTGGAGTTGCGGCGAGCGAAAACCCCAGAAAACCAAGCTTAATTCGCAACTGACTGTATTCTACCAGTATAACCATGCCCAACATTCGGATGACAAACTCAACCCCCTTTCCTCAAACCGTGAAGACAAATTCCCTAATCTATGCCGTCATATATCCCAAATAGCAACATCACCCATCACAACCCTAACACCAAACTACAACCTCTGAATATCGCGCCCGTCCCCATATCTCCAGTTTGCTGCTCATTTTGCCCAATCTGAATTCTCCCATCCTCGTGAGGGAAAGTCTCGTAGCACCAATTCCTTCTTGCTCAAGGGCGTACTGAGTACAAGAGCAAAGCTAGTCGTACTTGCACTAATGCTGACTATCTTGTAACATTCTTGCTCCACATGTTTGGCTACCTGTAAGAGCACTTCTTCGACCGTGCCATTGCTTCCGAATCTCATCGATTTGAAATCAGATTCAGCATGAATGTTGGTGTAGATAATGTCAATTTTGGGTTGTGCGGTGCCAGCTGGCTCTTTGCCATCAGGCCAAGATGATGACATGGTGATCGTGAATCGAGGTGAGTGTAAATGACGATTTCGGAGATTTGGGTCGTGCAAAAAAAGTTGGAAGAAGCTGAAGAGTAGAGGCGGAGAAGGACGACTTATAAGCTATCTAGTAACAGGCTCACAAACCAATTGGATGCACACGAGTTTTTGTTGTGAAGACAAGGTTATTATACCTTCCTCAGTTGGGTATGATCTACTTTACGAGCGACCTACTGTGTCACCCACTTACGTAAAGCGTTGGTTTATGCAGTTGGTTTTCCTGTCATTTTTCGATATATGCAATGCTGTTGGTCTTCCTGTCGCTTTTCTATATATGATATATAATACTGTTAGTTTTACTGTCCCTTTTTAATTTATATAGTACTGTTAAGGTGAAATATATAAAGACTACACTTCTGCATATCCATCTTTCTAGATCAAACTCAGCTACCTTCTTTGGATTCTTCACATCTGTACGCCTTCGACGAATCTATTAAATTTCAAATATATTTCAAATACCCACCAAATAAAACCACCTCTACTCCACACCACTCTCCACCTTAAGTCTTACTCTCTTTGTGCGTACGCCTAGTTCGTGACAAATTCCAAGATGAAATGCACCTCTCGATGTAACAGTTTATTCCTTGTCCTTTCGTCGCGTCTTAACTAACAACAACAGGCCTTCTCGTCCTCACACTCCTCATGCCAGGAGCTTTTGCTAAATGGCAATTCTTCTGTAATGAAGGCAACGAAACCACAAGATGCAGAGGGAGTCCATACCACTACCGCTGCAGCTATGAAGGGAATGTGGGATATGATGTGCCGGACCCAGTTTGTGGAGAGTGGACCAAATGCAGCTGTGCGGATGCTAAAGAAATATCTTTTGAAGCTTAAAGGAGGTGTTGAACTAATACTTCCTACCGAAATGCCCTACATTTTTACCCCTTTTCATAGACATAGAGTCTAGACGAGAGCTCCTTTAACAATACCATCAATTCTACATGACCCTATACCTTCAATATGCAACAACTATGAGCATCACGGATCTATCCATTTAAATTAATTCATTCAGACAAAACAACTGGCTTTTCACCCCAGACGACGTTAATCGCACCCCGTACACATACAAAAAAGTCAGACGAACGAGAGATTTTCAACAGAACGAGCCAGAATAGGACGAATGCAATGTCTAAAGTTCAGAAAATGATTATCGATACTACTTCCTCTTGGAATAATTGGATTTCAACAGTCAAAGAGATAGCATTATATGGCGTCACAGAGGTCTGGAGTTTTATTAACCCTGACCTAGCATTACAACAACTATAACTATCGAAGCCTATTCGTTCTTTAGTCGTCGATAAAGAAATTTCGAACCTCTCGAAGAGAGAAAGCTTTTAATACGAAATATAGTTTTATTAGAAGGATCTATAAGAATATTAAAAGAAAATAAGAGTACTAGAAAATATATAGACGTAAGAAAATTCTTATAAGTAATAAGAGTATCTCTAAAAAGACTAATTAGCTATATCTATATAGTGTTATTATTAGTATATATATACTAAAAATATAATAGTATAGTAGAGTTTTAGTATTTTAATAATATTCTATTAATTCTCTATAATATACTATTAGTATATTAGTTAAGTAGAATATAAAGTTAATATTAGCTATATTATAGTATACTATTAGTATTATTTATTACTAAAACTATTAAATTTAAGCTTAAACTCTCTAGATTTCTACTCTACTTTATTTCTAATCTTTATACTTATAGCTATATAATATAATAACTAGCTCTAGATAGTCTAATAGCTTATATTATAGCTCTTATATAATAGAGTATTTTAAAAAGAAGTTATATAAATAGCTTTTAAATTAGACTTAAGAAATACTATTTAAGTATAGAGAATAAAAGTAGATTATATAAAATTTTATAATACTATAATTTAATAGCTATAATAGCTTAAACTAACTTACTCTTTAATATATATACTAAGAGATATTAATAAGTTAATAATATAGAGACTAGAAAATTTAATTAAGTATATATTATAGTATTTAAAGCTAATATCTAAAGGTTAAAGATATATATATATAATATAGATTATATAATATAGTTTATTAGTAAGTCGATTACTAAAAATATATATAAAAAATATCTATATAACTCTAGTAAAAATCTATAATTCTTAATAAAAATTAATAAAATTAAAAACTTTACTTTATTATATTATATATATATAATAGTAGAAATCTTAGATACTAACTAATTATAACTACTAAGTTATTAAAGAAATAATTTTTTTTTTATAAATATAAAAGTAATTTTAAGTAAATCATTAGTTATAACTAGTAAGTATTCTAAAATTTTAAAATTACTTATTTATATAGTAATAAAGTAAATTTTTTAATTTTATTAATTTTAATTAAGAATTATAGATTTTTACTAGAGTTATATAAACGTTTTTTATATATATTTTTAGTAATTAACTTAGTAATATAATCGATCTACTAATATACTATATTATAGATAAAAGATTATAAAAAATAAAATAATAAACTTATTTATATCTCTTATATAATCTTTAAAAGTCTCTTTATAAAGTTACTTCTAATTAGTAATATAATATTAAAACTATAACTTTAATAAACTTTTTAGAGAGAAGTTTAATTAACTTTATATCTTAGAAAAGTTATTATTTAACTAGAAATTAAATTACTTTATATTATAAAATATAGTCTATAGTAAATAGTATTTAAAGTAGTTTATATAACTACTAAGACTTAGAATAAGTATTTATTAATAGTATAGTCTATAACTAATAGATTATTAATTATTAAATATATTATAGATATCTTTACTATTACTTATAAACTAGTACTATATATTAGATTTTAACTAGAATAATTTATATATATACTTAAAAGATAGCTTTAATTTTAAACCTTTTTAATAATAATAAAATAAAATTTATTAAGCTAAAGAGTATATTTAAACTTTAGTAGCTAGAGAATAGTTCTTTTAATTCTATAGATTCTATTCTATCTAGAAATATTCTAGATCTACTTTTATATAGAATAGATATTTTCTAGAAATTTCTACTATAATTCTATAGATTTTAGAGATATATAAGTTAGTTTAGCTACTAAAAGTATAGAGACTTAGTATAGAAAAGTAAGAATTAGTATTAAATTAGTTTCTTCTTCTAGTAAATCTAGTTTCTTAATAATATACTTATCTTTATTATTATATTCTAATAGCTAGAAAGTATAAGTAATAAGTAGACTTATTATATATAGTTATATAGTAGATAGAAACTTTTTATCTTTTAAAGAAGTTATTAGTTTTTAGAAGAGAGAAGATCTTAATTAGAGTATAGATAAAAGAGTAGTTAACTTTAAGAGATAGTATTATATAGAGAGTATATAGAAGAACTAGTAGATAATACTAAGACTTTTATCTAGTTAGATATAGAGTATAGAGTTAATATAGTATATAAAGTTATATTTTATAGTATTATTAAGATATTAGATAGCTACTCTTATTAATTCTAGACTTTCTATTAGTTAAATAGCTAAAATAATAATAATCTAAGTTATATATATAAGTATAGTCTAGTTTTCTACTAGATATCTTCTACTCTTATTAAAAATAAAATATTATTCTCTAGAAAAGACTAATAGTATTCTATAGAGTTCTAAATATTAAAAGTTATTATTTATACTTACTATAGCTTATCTCTTACTTAGAAGCTTATCTTTCTCTAAGATTACTAGAATAGTAAACTTTTTCTTATAATTAATTATAGCTATATAGTTTTATAGAGAGCTATATAGACTATAGATTTATATATATTATTTATACTATAAAAGCTATATAAAGGTAGTAGCTTTATTAAGAGTATACTCTTATAAAAGATAGAAAAAGTATATCTATAGTTGTTTCGTTAGTAAGCCTTATAATAAAAGCGGTATTAAACGACTTTTATTATTGTTACTAGTATAATAACATTCCTATTTATATATAAGACTGTTTACTCTACAACTCATCCTTGCTAGGCTTAAACTTCTCCTCAAAAGACCCGCCTCCCTTCGCCTCGTACTTCCCTCCACTAAAATCCGGCATACCTATAATCTTAACCACTAAACTCGTCCAGCCCGTGAAATGCTGGGTTCTTTGTCCCTTGCCAGTTTCAGGATTATACTGCTCCCATGCGAAGCCCGTTTCTTGCCATCCATCGTAGACAGTTTGGATAAGGATGATTCTTAGACGGATATAGAGGTCCTTAGCAAGTTCTTGCGAGGGTCCTGGGAGTTGTGCGTATTTCTAGAAAATATCAATGATGTTGTTCCAAATTTCAAATGGAGGAGGAAACAGGTCGAGGGATAAGGTTAGTGGAAGGTTAGGAAAGGGGAAACGTACGAGTAGCTGAACGACTGCGAGGTAGTTCATGTTCATCCAAATAGGACCCCTCCAGTAGTTTTCGTCCGTCCCATAGAACTGATCCTTTTTGCTCAAACTTCTGATACCGAACTCACTCCAAAGCTCCTCCTCATCCCCCAGAAGCTTCAGTACATGGCCGAGTTTCTCACTCTTAGGATCCATCAATCCCGTCAGGAATGGGAAAAGCGAGATGTAACCTTTGTGGCAGACCAGTTCATTTTCTTCGAAATCATCAATCGTAGCATCACAATAACATTTTTCTTTCTCGCTCCAGTGGAGATCATCAATATTCCTCAGAATGGCCGTCTCAATAGTCGTAAGTTCCGCAACATCATCGTCGATTTTGAGGAGGGCGGCAATGTTCTTGAGTGACTTGGTCATCATTCCCATCCAAGAGATCAAATCCACGTGGAGCTCTCCCGGATGCGGAGGCTGAGGACGTGGGTAATCATCCAAACCAGAAGTAAGAATATGTTGCGGCGTACGACCCCTCCATCGATACCCCTCCTTGGAACTGAACGCATCCCTCTCATAAGACTTGAGATCTCCGGATTGGGTTTTGCGGAACCAATAATAGTGTTTCTTCAACTTAGGATAGATTTCAGAAAGGTAATGAAGGCCAAGGTCTCTACTCTTAAGATGTTCGGAGTTGAGGAGAGGGCCGCTCAAACTCTCTTTCGCAGCAGGGGTCGTACCATTATGAGAACCAAGCTTACTGACGAAAGTATCGAGGATAAAGAACAGAGTCGGTGGGTTGGCGTAATGAGGGTATTGAGTTTGAAATTCTTGTGGAACTTTGCTTCTTGCTTCTGCACCGAGAATTTGTTCGCGTCCGATCCACCCGTCTTCGTCCATGAGATTGAACCAACTCTTAACAATCTCAAGAGTGAGATCTAAATCCCATTCCACGATGGGCATCAAGTGGAATCCTTCATCCCAAAGGAATCCTCGAGGGAAGAATGGCCGGGAGGGAACGGTGGTGAGGAGTTCCGAGGGACCCTCGAGAGCTTCTTGGTGCTTTGCGCGGGCTTCGGCTGTTTCTTCCCAGAAACCCTCATTTTCCTCGTCGTACTCGGGGGCGTAGGATCGATCGATGACAGAGTCTCCTTGGAAGTATCCCAGGCCACCAATGAGATTGGCAAACATGCTGCTAGCAAATCTTTGAAGATTCTCAACATCAAACGGTGGCTTTGGGTCGAAAGTACTGACGAATCTCGCCCAATAATTCTTGGAAGCCTGGTTGATATATCCAGTGACATCTTGACTGAAAAGCTCCTTCGGTGCCGAGCCACTGTTAAAGATGATATCAAATTCAAAATCTCCTTCAAAGACCTTCTGGATCAAGTGGAGATTTCCAGTTCCTCCACTATTCTTGATGGTGTATGCCTGGGGTGGTGGCGGTGGGTTCTCTTGCGTGTATTCCTCCAAGTAGAGATCAATTTGCTCTTTAAGCTCCTTGAAAACAATTGGCTTAACCTGCCACAAAATATCCGCAGGTGCCTCAATCGATCGCACAATGGTTCTATCCAAAGGCTTCTGGTCATACGAAGGATGCGAGTGCTTTGGATGATGTCCTCTACCTGCCGTAATCACCACCTTGTATTTGCCCAATCCCTCCGAGTCTCCATCCAAAACAACGTCTCCAATATATCCCAGTGGATCCTTTTCGTTTTCGAGTTGCAAGCTTCCCAGACCTTCCAAACTAGCATAGAACATAACGGTCGTTTTCAAATCCGGTGGGCTATCTTTTCTCACCACACCTCGCACACGGGTAGCCCAGCTCCCCCCATTGCTTCCTCCAGGGATCTTCACGAACATGGTCGTAATATCAATTCCATTCTTCTGATCATAAATCGTCTGCTGTCCCCCAGCTCTCGCATCGAATTCTTCCCATCCATAACCCTTCATATCATCGCCCTGCTCGCAGGTATGTCTAAAGTCTACCAAAACACCCAATCAGCCTCTATCCCCCCAGAACCAAGGTTCAATTCCTCCCCCCAAGCTTCCTTCGTCTACTTATATAAAATAAGGTAATAACTCACTATGTTGCACATCCTGAAAGTTATCCACCTTAGACCACATCAACCCGCCTACGAAACTCTTAGGAATCCTCGGCCTCACGCCAAAATAGACATTCGGTCTATAAGGGTTCCACAGTAAACTCTGGTTCGTTTCCCTGGCGAATTCGTTGAACGGTATGGTGCTTGGGTCCTCAGCCGCGATTATTGAAGCCGCCGCTACAAACGCGGTTAGGAATGACCGCAACATTTTTGATTGTGCACAACGTGAATGTCGAGGGGTTTTCCAGAGCTCCAAGCGAAGAAAGGGAGCTCGGAGGAGAAGATTCAAGAGGGGGAAAGGTTGGGTAGAAGAGCTTGTTGGAGGGCACCTTGGGGAGCTTGAGAACACAGTTGCGACGGAGGTTCTAGAGCGAATCGGAGGGCGCGTATTCAGCCACGAGCACGAGGCTGCGGGAAGGCTGCCTCCGTTTTTGGGCGGGTGAGGGGGTGCATATGAGATATGAGGGGTACAAGCGAGAAGCAATTGAAAGAAGAATACTTCTTTTGGAAAAGTAGATGCTAGTGTTTTATGTGAAAAAGCTTGGGGTATTAAGATCGCACTTATTTATTCTCCAAGTACAACCAACACCCACGGGACCATGGGTTGAGCCAAATGCTTAGTTTACAAGAAATATAGGTATTGTATTCCAGAGAAAGAGATCTAGACTTCTCTCGTAGGACTCAAGGGTCTGTTGAACCCCCCAACCCGATTCATGTACTGTCGATACTCCGTCTTCTTCTCCTTCCTAACCGCAGAAATGTCATTGCCGGGAACCTTTTTGTTTTGCGTAGTTGAGAATCCCCCAAAGCCCATCATAGCCTGCATAGCTGCCATTCCATCATCTTCAATGACAATCTCAACATCATCCTCCTCCTCCTCCTCGAGATCCGCATCGGCTGAATTGCCCTTGCCCTTGCCCTTTGCCTTCCCCTTGCCCAGGTCCATCTCCATCCGATCGTGATCCTGTGCGGTAGATGTGCCAACCTTGAAGCTCACAGGCGGCGTCGCAGTTCGATTTCGACTCGTCGTGTCCTCCTCCTCAAGCTTCACGGACTTGCTCTTCTCCCTCCTCTCCTTCCCACCCTCACGATCGAATTCCCTATCCAAATCCCTCTTCTCCTCTCTCGCCCGTTCCTTCCTCGGACTTCGACTTCTCGCGTCCTTGTGCCCTCCCCTCGACCTCTCGCGAGGTTTGTCCCTCGCATCTCGTCCATGGTCTTCGTAGCGCACAGTGTCAGGTCTGCTTCGATACGGCAAATTCATAACCTCTGGCTCGTACATACCTCGTTCTCTTGCGCCATCCCTCTCTCTCATCCTATCATCCTCTCGTCTCCCACCTCTGCCACCTCGAGAATCCCTCCCATGATCTTCACAGCGTGCAATGTCAGGCTTGGTTCGGAATGGTAAATTCATCAACTGCCCAGGCGCGTACATACCTCGGTCTCTGGGGCCATTACGGTGATCTCTATCGTCTCTTCGTCCGCCCTGGTCTCGGTCTTCCCTTCTGCCACCTCTGTTATTATCGCGACGGGGTGAGCGACTTCTGTATCTTCTCTTGTCGTCTCGGGCATCTCGGCGATCGTCTCGACGTGGTTCGTCTCGTTCACGGGTTGGGAGGGGAATTGGCGCGCGACGGTCTGCTTCGTCCCACATTTGCTTGGAATCGGGCCTTCGGGGACGTCTTGATGAATCGGCCATTATTGCAATTGAGATGGGCTTGGTTTGGGGTTATGCGACAACCAGGAAAGATTGGTAAGTGAAAGTTTATGTTGATGGTTCTCAAGGCTCTTTGGGAAGGCTGCTGTGGCTGGTGAGATTAAGGGCCTGTTACGAGTATTTATCCCATCAGGTGCGGCAGTGGACGTTGTGGATCCCGATGGCGGCCTGAGGCATAGCACAGGAACACTAAAACTCTTAAGCGCGACTTAGTAAACAAACCCCTCTTATTTTGCCTATTTACTTGAATTGTACCACTACTACGATGCCTAAAGATACGAGACCAGACTCCACCGATATAGGGACCCAAAGGCCTAAAGCTAAGCTAATTTTAGAGCCTAAGGATTATTTTAAGCCTATAGATATTCTAGAATAATATATATAGATTAATCTCTCTCTATATATCTCTCTAAACGACTCTATTATTCTCTTTACTCTCTATTATTCTCTTTACTCTCTATTATTCTCTTTACTCTCTATTATTCTCTAGAGTTAATAGAAACGATAGTATAGTATACTAACTTATATATATAAGTATAAGAGTAGTATCTAATAACTTCTAGAGAGATCTATATCTACTTTATACTACGCATTTATATAACTTTATATAAGGAGAAGAGGCTCTTAGACTACTAGAGAAAGAAGTAGAAGATAGATCTAATTCACTCTATTACTAGATATCTATTAAGAGATAGTTTTCTTAAGCTTTATATATACTTTAGAGTAGCTATACTAGAAGTCTAGAGTATTTATAAAAAGATTAGCTATTTCTCTTATATTTCTCTTCTATTTCCCTGTTTCTAAAATCTTCTAGCTAGAGCCTTTAAACTTATATTTCCTTAAGGTTAACCTATAAGTTTAGATACTTAGTTTATATATTATAGTAGACGAGATAATAGTTTAGTTTTAGAGGAGAGTAAAGAAGACTATAATAATTCTAGAGAAGCTAATTCCTACTAGTTTTAAAGTTTAGTCTACTAGAGAGCTTAGATTTAGAATAAATTATAACTTCTATATTATAGATAAGAATAAGAGACTAGTAAACGTCTTTATACTATACGAGTTAGAAGGTATAAAGGCTAGAAAAGAAGAGAATAAAATATAAGCTATAGTACTTAAACTACTTAAGTAGCTTCTAGAGCTAGTCGAGAGTTACTATATATTTATAGATAACCTTTTTACCTCTATAAGGTTCTTTAAACTTCTTCGCGAACAAGGGTTTAGTATAACTAGAATAGTAAACTTAGGTTCTAGAATCCTTACTAAGCTTATAGACTTGAAAACTATAGATACTAAAGATATACTTTCTTAGAGTATATCTCTTAGCCTTTCTACGCCTTCTTATAAGATTATATATATTAGATAGAAAGATAGCGCGTTTACTCTTTCTATATCTATAGTAATAGATAGAGAAGAAGAGATAGTTTATAAAAGATAACGTTCTAGAGAGACGACTAGAAGAGTAAAGACTTTATATATTCTCTTTAGAGATTAACCTACTAAGAACCTCTCTATTCTTAAGCTTTATAATAAGTATAACTTTAAAATAAGATTCGTTAATAAGTATAACCGCCTTATAGCTAGTTTATCTAGTTTACTCTCTATTCGAAGAGACGAAACGTAGGCTCTTAAATATTAGCTTTTTATCTCTACTCTAGTAAATTACTATTTACTAGCTTTTTACTCTAATCTAAGAGAAACTTTTAATATCTCTTTCTAAAGCTAAAAGTAGTTTCGAGAGTAGATTATTAAGTCTCTTTTATATTTAGAAACTTCTTCTAAAGTATTAAGAAAGAGAAGAATATCTTATATAGATTTAAATAGCTTCTAAGTACTCTTTAAAGAATATAAGTTAGTGAAAATAGCTTCTTAGAAGAAGTATATTACTTATAGAGAGTTTAGATATTAAGACTAGCTATAAAAGAGAGCTATATTAGAAGAAATAGTAGAAAATTATAAAAGAGAAAGTAATAGAAAGAATACTTAGTTTAAGTATAATAAGTATAATATAGTACTATATAAAGTAAGGCCTTATTTTAGTATATATTATAATAAATAGCTAAAAAGTTATAATAGTTCTAACCGCTACTATTATTTACTTAGTTATCTCTCTTACTTAGCTATTATTAAGAGTTATATCTATAGAGTAAGTCTTAGAGTACTCTAGCGATATAAGTATATAACCTCGCTTAGTAATATAATATATTAATTATAACGTATTAACTTAATAGAACCTTAGAAAGAATATATAGTAGAATCCTCTAGAATAAGTAGACTAAGTATATAAGATAGTAAGAACTCTACTCTAGAAAGAATAATCGAATCTTCTTATATATAGATAGCCTCTATAGTTTAATTTAAAGTACTTACTATAAGCTCTAATATTAGATTTAATTCTTAAAATAATAACAAGCCTTTATAGATAATACTAGAACTTAAGAGCCTTTATAGTAATACTAAAATATAAGAGTCTTTATAGTAATACTAGAATATAAGAGCTATTTATAGTAATACTAGAACTTAAGAGCTATTTATAATAATACTAGAACTTACGAGCCTTTATAGTAATACTAGAACTTATAGTCTATTTAATAGTATTTATAGAACTTATAGATAATAGAAGAACTATAGAAAGGCGATATACTAGATAAGCTACTCGCCTAGTTCTTATAGTATGTTTAAAAGTAGTAAAGTTAGTTATTAACTAATTAAGAGAATAAGTAACTATAGATTATAGATAAGGAAATAAAGGCTAGAGAAGCTTACTTATAGATAGTCTATAACGATAATAAACCTAGTAAATCTCTTCCTTCGCTACTAGAATTTTATAGAGAGTTAGATAAGCTAGAAGCTTAGTTATAGTAGACACGAGCTAAAATTAAGGTTAACTATTATAGTTATATAAAATATATTAAGTTTTAGGTACTTAATAGATTATTATAGAGTAAGGCGCTCTATAGAATAGAAGTATAGATACGAGAATAGAGCGAGCTAGAGCTAGCTAGAGGTAGCGACTTCTTAGATTAGATAGAATTCGTGTTTAAGGACCTATAAGCTAAGAAAAGAGCTTAATAGAAGCTAGAAGCTTTCCGCTAGAGCTTAAAACTATTCCTAGAGGTCTTTACTAAATAGTAAGCCTTACTTATAGAATTAGAAGGCGGAGTATAGCTTAATAATATAAAGAAGTTATCTCTTAACCGAATACTAAGTAATAAGCTAGTTAAGGTAATAATTATAGTTTCTTCTTAACTAGACTTTAAATCTTACTACTCTATTATTAAGGAAATAGACAACTATCTAAGAGTATATAAAGCCTAAATATACTAGCCTAAGAACTAGCTAAACCTTAGAATATTATAGACCTTTTAGAGATAATCTATAGATACTATTTAATAGAAAATAGATAATAGAAGTATAAATAACTAGAAAGCTACCTATAAGACATCTATAGAGAGTATATATTAGAAACTAGTACCTACGAAAATCTTATTAACTAGTACTCGACGTACTAAATAGATACCTTAGAAAGAAAAAGATAATCGCCTCTATACTAGTCGCTATATCTATTATAAGGCTACTACTTTCTATCTCTAGACTAATAGAGGAAACGAATATATAAATTAAGTAGTTAAAATATATCTCTATTACTATATAAACTACTAGTAGAATAACTAGATAGAACTATTACCTTTAGCTTAGT
This sequence comes from Hymenoscyphus scutula, assembly GCA_001399465.1. Taxonomy (NCBI): domain Eukaryota; kingdom Fungi; phylum Ascomycota; class Leotiomycetes; order Helotiales; family Helotiaceae; genus Hymenoscyphus; species Hymenoscyphus scutula. The sequence continues at coordinate 18,824 of LKTO01000773.1, forward strand.
TTATATATAATAGCTTAACTATAGAAATAATACTTATATTACTATTCTATACTAACTTTAGATATAAATTACTAGTATATAATAGACTAATAAAAATAATAGTTAATAATTAATTAGCTCGAGTATTAGC
>LKTO01000774.1:0-18944 GCA_001399465.1 Hymenoscyphus scutula
TTCGCATCACTTGTACCTCTTGTACACTCGCTCGCTCAGGTATGGGAGTTGTTCGTAATGTCAGGGCGTGTAGCAAATACTCGTGAATTGAACTACAGAGGCAGACTTTGTACAAGGACGAACAACTAAAGAAAAAAGTACACAAGAAAGCAAGACAGGCAGCCTTATAAGGACGCCTGTCCTCAAGCCAAGCAACACGTGAAAACCAAGCGTACAACCAAGCGTGCATGTGAAAGTCATGCGCGCATGTGAAAGCTATAGTCAGGGTGTAACCCCTGACACTTCCTTCTTAGTATAGCTCGTACGAAGACGTGTTCTCTAAGGCTACTTTAGACAAGCTCTTACCTTACCGCTTATACAACTACTATATATAGCTAGAAGCCGCTAACACTCTTAATTATAGTCTACTATACTATTATTCTATAGACAAGCTTAAAGCTATTAAGTAGTATCTAGTTAAGAACCTTAAAAAGAGATTTATTAAGTCTAGCTAGGCACCCTTCGCCTCGCCTACGCTCTTTATACGTAAGCTAAATAGTAGCCTTCGTTTCTATATTAACTTCTATAAGCTTAACACTCTTACCTATAAGGACTACTATCCTCTACCTCTAATTAACGAGACTCTCGCTTACTTAGCTAATACTAGATTCTTTATAAAGCTAGACATCTACTAGGCTTTCTACTATATTTATATAAACCTAGAATCTAAAGACCTTATAACGTTCTATACTAGATATAGTTCTTATAAATGTAAAGTTCTTCTCTTTAGTCTTATAAACGGCTCTACGATATACTAACGCTATATAAACAACGTGCTCTTTAACTACTTTAACAACTTCTATATAGCCTACTTAGATAACATTCTTATTTACTTAGACAACTCTCTAGAGTACGATAAGTATATATAAAAAGTTCTTTAGCGACTCTATAATACTAGCCTATAGGCAGATATTAAGAAGTATAAATTCAGCGTTACTCGAACTAAGTACCTTAGTTTTATAGTTAGTACCGACGGTATTAAAGTAGACCTAGATAAAGTCTCTATAATATATAAGTAGAAGAAGCCTTATATAGTTAAAGGAGTCTAGTCTTTCCTTAGCTTTTATAACTTCTACTAGCGCTTTATTCAAGACTATAGAATCGTTACTAAGCTACTTATATATCTAACAAAAGTCTTAACTCTCTTTATATTCGATAAGCCTTACTACTACTCTTTTAAAGAGCTTAAGTAACGCCTAGTCTTATCTCCTCTCCTTCGACATTACGATCCTACCTTAGAATATAAGCTAGAAATAGACGCTTTAGATAGAGTTATTACTAGTATACTCTCTTAATTATACTCTAATAGCGAATAGTACTCTATTAGTTACTTTTTAAAGACTATAGCCTCTATAGAATATAACTACGAGATCTATAACAAGGAGATACTAGCTATTATACACTCTTTCGGCTACTAGCGCCCTGAACTCTAAAGCGCGCCCTCCTAGTTCAAGGTATATACTAATTACAAAGTACTTAAGTACTTTATAACAACTAAGTAGCTTACTAGCCGTCAGGCTAGGTAGGCTAAACTACTCTCGTAATACTTCTTTATAATTATATATTAAACAGGCAAGAATAACATACTAGCGGATACTCTTACACGAAGAGAATAAGACGTTAGCTCGTAGAACAAGCTTAAAGCATTTATTTAGACAAAGGCACTACTTTAGCTAGAACAATTAGACCTAGTAATCCTGGAAAACAATAGCCTAGACCTCGCCTCTCTAGAGGAGATAATACGCGAGCCAAGCTAATTAATAGAGCGTATTTTAACAGCTAATCGTATAGTAGACTTACTAGCTACTCTCCGGAAGCAAGCATCGGACCAGCTAGAAGAGTTCCAGTTAGACAATAGACTACTTCTCTACTAAGGACGATTAGTAGTTCCTATGTAAGATACCTTAATAGTAGACCTGATCAAAGAAGCTTATAATCAAGTCTCCTTCGTATACTCTAGTAAAGCAAAAACAGCTTGAATCCTTAGCTAGAAGTACTACTAGAAGAGACTTCCCCTAGATATAGCGTAGTACACCTATAACTACTACGCTTATAAGCGAGCCTATATTCCTCGAGACCGCACGCCAGGATTCCTCTACTCTCTACTAGTTCTAGACCGCCTCTAGTAACACGTTACTTTAGACTTCAAGTTATTTCTAAAAGACAAGTTAGAGTATAACACAGCCTATATAGTAATCGACTGTTTAAGTAAGTAAAGCGTCTCTATTCTATACTATAAGACAACAAATGTAAAGGAAATAGCCTAGCTATATATAACGTATATCTATAGATACTATAGAGCGCTATAGATAATCGTACTAGACAGAGGACTATAATTTATATCTAACTTCTAGAACGAGTTCTACTATATACTAGGTATTTAGATCAAGCTATCTATAGCCTTCTACCTATAAATAGATAGACAGACAGAAATTATAAACTAGTACTTAGACTAGCGCTTACGCCTCTTTATTAACTACTACTAGAACAACTAGTCTAAACTCCTACCTATTATAGACTACGCCTAGCTAACACTACTCTACAAGAGCATTAGAATGTCGCTATTTAAGCTCCTAAATATATACCTACCTTATACCTCCTTTAACTAGAACACGCTAGACGCAGCTATAGTAAAGAAAAAGCTAAACTAAGAAGAGGCCTAGCAGGTAGTTAAAAGGATCTAGAAGAGATAGGAAACAGCTTATACGATTATAAGACAAGCGTAGAACAAGAAGTAAAGAGATATTAACCTCTACCGACGAGAAGTAGACTTTAAAGTAGAAGACAAGGTCTAGGTATCTATAAAGAATTAGAAGATAGAGCGCTCTAGCTATAAATTAGACTATTAAATAGTAGACCTATACGAAGTGATTTAAAAGGTTAGATACTTCTATAAGGTCAAGCTACTAGCTTCTATAAAAATACACCTTATATTTTCAATAGACTACCTATAGAAAGCATTAGACGATCCTCTACTAGAACAAGTAAATAAGCTACCTCTACCTATATAGATTACCGACGATAAAGAGTAAGAAGTAGAAGAAGTAGTTGTAGTAAAAAAGATAAGAAACATACTATATTATAAGGCTAAATGAGTAGAATATAACGAAGATCTAGAGTAGTATCCTACTTCTAACTTTAAGTATTCTCTATATAAGCTAAGAAGCTTCTATATAGTATACTCTATATAACCAGGCCTCTCGCGTCGCTTAGGTAATTAGATTAAGGCTTATAAGAATAGGAAGGATTCGTATAAAGAGTTAGACGATAGTATAGACGCTTCTACAAGCTTAAGGACAAGCTTCTTTTTAAAAGAGGAGGTAATATAACAGTTCTAACCGCTACTATACCTTAGGCTAACCCCTGGCTAGAACCTAGCGGATACTATACTTCCTAAGCCCGGCTCGGTTAGCTATAGCTTAGCACAACCTCCTGTATATAAGAGCTTCTAGCTCCTAGGCTTCTGTTCTTTCTTCTCTTCTCTCTTTAGCTTAGAATCCTTATATAGACAGTTCTATAGTACCTAACTTATACCTAGCGTAGTTATATATTCGTGTATAGTCTATAAGCTATATATGTCGTTATATATATAGAGAGAATAGAAGCTTTACTTTAGTTAGAATGAAAACACTTAGAGTATACTATCTAGCTAGGTGTATACTCTATATAAATCCCGCGAGGTATAGTCGGCTCTACTAGTATCTCTTCGTCTAGTAGTAAAATACTCACGCTAGTAAGGGTGTGTCATAGAGGCTAAGTAGCATCGCTTCTATATATATTATATAATAAATTACTACTAATTAGTATTATTAGAATGAAAACGCTTCTAATAATGTCCCTTCTTATAAAGTAGTATATTATAAAATTAACAACTCTCTCTTAACCTTTTTATCCTATCCTTTACCTTCTTCTTAAGAACTCTTTTATACCTCGATTTATATAAATACTACATGTAATTACCTTGTTTAGAACGCCTTTTCTAAGAGTGTAAATATTATAATTCGAGTATAAATATATATCTTCTACTAAGTCTAATCTATAAGTCCTTAAGCTTAGCCTTACTTAAAAAGCTTAAAAGCTTATAGTAAGGCTCTATTCTAAATTGTAAATATATAAGAGGCTTTTCCTTTACTAATAATTAATATAATCTATATATATTTATATAGACTATATTAATTAGCTAGTAAAAGAGAGGCTACTAATTTCTCTAGATAATCTAGTAAGTCTTATAAGACTCTCTAAACTGATTTACTAAATCTACGCCTTCTATATACTAATTATAATTATTAATAAAGTAAGGGATTCGTAGTTCTCTAGTTAGGCTATTACTAAATACTTGTCGTATAATCCTTCTATTAGTTAATGTCTTTATAGAACGTCTTCTAACCTTCTTATAAAAGTTATCTATATTATAAATAGTATATATATTACTTAATACTAAGATAATATTATTATCTTACTAAGCTAAGTAAAGGGTGTTATTAACTACCTTTATAAGTAGAGTATTCTACTTAAGCTTTATAGCGAACTATGTCTTAAGTACCTTAAAGCTAGAAGAGAGGTCTTTATATAGGCGTGTTATATCTATTATACTAAACTTATAAGCTACTAGTTCTATAAAAAGAGGTATAGAAGTAAAGTAATTATCTATATAAATAGTAAGACAACGTCGTAGAAGAGAGAGAGTAAGGTGTCTTATAAGGTATACTATTTTAGTAAGCTCTAGCTAGTAAAGTATATCTTATATTCCCTTCTTCTATAAGCTCTAAAGAAAGTTATATAAGTATCCGTGATCTATAATTCTATATATCTTATATCCTTATTTAATTAGCTTATTTAGTATCTTATATATATATAAAGACCTAAGTAATTAGTAGAGTAACTAGAGAGGTAATTAGAGTAGAGAGAGATTAACCTATCTACTAAAACAACGAACTATAAGCTTATTAATACTAACTTTAGAAGAAGGCGAGTAAGATTATTAAAAGGAAGATTAAAGTAATAAAGCTAGAGGTTTAACCTTATACTACTAGATCTTATTAGAAGGTAAGTAATAGCTCTTTTCTTAATCACGTATAGAATAAGAGATATAATAATATCGTTTAATTTATTTAAAGCGGCGAAGTAGTATATACTCTAATATTATATATATAGGTCCTTTATTAAAGTCTATATTCTAATATAGTAGAATTTAAGGCTCCTTATATATTTCTATATATATAATAACACCTATAAATATATATAGCTCCTCTATAAGCAAGTACGACTATTCGTGCGAGGCTCTATCTACTATATATATCTGTTATATATTCGTATATCGATTAGTATTTATAGTAATTATCGAGAAGAGATTAGAGGTAAAGAGAAGGGTAAAGTAGTTATATAGGTAGAGTTGTATTAGAAAGTTCGAGAGTAGAATAGTAGTTATAGGTCGTAAATACTCAATCTAGAATAGCGTATAGAAAACTACGTCGAGTAGGCCAAATTTGTAGAGTATATCCTTAAGGGTTAGACCTTTGATTTTACGCTTTTTACGTCTAGCAGGCTAGTCGTTTAGTTCTAGACTTGAGGCAGAGCTTAAGGAAGCTATATTTAGTGTTTTATATAGAAGAAGCACACGCGTATCGTATAAGTAAGGGATAAGTTAGTAAAATAACCTAATAGGTATTAGCTCTTATATAATATATAGTAAATTAGAAGAGGACGAATAATGTAAGAGAGTTAAAGTAGTAGGCAGGGGACCCTCTACTAGTATAAGTGTTTTACTACTAGACGAAGAGATAGTAGAGATATAGTAGAGTATCGCGAATAGAGGTTAAACTCTTAGAGCAAGGTATATAATAGTAGCGACAGCGATACTACCTATATAGCCTAAGAGTATAGAGGTGTATATCGGTCTATAAAGAGTATATAGAGAGTAGCTAGCTAGTTAGTAATCGTAGGCTTTAGAAATAAATTATAGAAGAGATATAGAGAAAGATAATTTATTCTTCTCTTTCTTCTAAACTTAGAAGGCGAAATATAAGAGAAAAGCGTTATAGAGGTTCTAGTATAGAAGGAATATAGTCTAACTTTACTATATATTTAAATAAGACCTAACTAAATAATAGAGAGACGCTAATTAAACTATAAATATATTAAATATATAATTTTTACTAATAAGACTACTAATATTCTAGAAAATAATAAAGTAGATAAGCTTATAAAAGCTACTATAATAATCTAACTATCTATCTAACTTATAGATTTAGAATAAAGAATAGTACTAAAAGCTTACTATATCTCTATTATACTAAACTATTAACTAATTAATACTTATATAGAAAAGAATTTCTATAGAAGATTTTTTTAAAGTCTTATATCTCTTAAGAATAAAAGAAGAGATAGCTAGCGCCTTCTACTAGCTTAAGCTTAGTTATAGAAATTATAAATTATATCTATATAATCTAAGCTATACTACTAATTACTATTATAGATATAGAAGATAAGAGACTTCTACTTACCTTCTTCTTAGCTATCTAGAAACTAGAGATACTAGAAAAGTACTAAACTATAACCTTCTTAAGTACTATATTTAAGAGTTTACTATAAAATCTCTTCTTTATACTACTAAAGAAGTAGAGACTATATTAGACTTTCTTTATACTACTAAAATTACTATATTATAATAGTTTTAATTTATAACTAGTAAATTTAAATCTATAATTAGTTAGTAATAGTTAGAGTATTTTAGTACTCGATTATAGAGAGAATAGCTCTTTCTAAATAATCTAGTTCTTAACTCTACTATAATATATTATTCGTAAAGAGCTATTCTCTCTATAATCGAGTACTAAAATATTCTAACGATTACTAACTAATTATAGATCTAAATTTACTATTTATAAATTAAAACTATTATATATATAGTATATATAATAAGTAGCTAAGGATAAGAATAAGAAAGATATAGACGAGAAAGAGTAGAGTATAGAGTATAAAATAAGAGAGTATACTATAATATAATTTTTTATTTATTTATTATAACTAGAAGTCTTACTACTTCTAATAATCTAATAACTATATTTACTAGAACTCTCTTCTTATATATATATTTAGTATAGCTTTATTTATCTACTAGAGAGAAACCTCTAGCTATACTACTATATTCTTAGACTTATATAGTATATTAAAAGGAATAATAATAATAAAAATGTTAGTATAAAAGAGGTAAAGAGGTATTTCGTAGTTGTTTATATTCATCGATAATCTACTAGTTATAGGCTACGTTATTAATAAATACCTATCCTAAGCCTTAGTAGTCACGTGTACCGCCCTGAAGGCTATTCACTATAGAATATCTTATAACACTAGTACAACTTTAAAGTCGTCGAACTACTTCCGTATAAACAATTTACTATAATCCTCTAAGAAATCGACCAATCAGAGGACTCTATTCTATGTCATCCGTCCAATTAGATCGCTAGGATCTCTCGTGATCTCTACTTATTCCTAAACTTCCATTTCCCTCATTTCCACTAAATCTGTCATTTTCGCTCTACCTACGCATTTACCTTGATCTCATACTTATTAATATCGATTAGAACTTTAAGAGCACTATTCGCCTTGCTTTTGGTCATAGAATCAGCGGGATTGTCTTTGCCTTCGATCCATGTAATGTGGTCAATATCTTTACGCTCGAATGCTTCGCGAAGGTACATAACGTCTACTATGAGTCTCTTCTCTTTTATAGTACCTAGTCGAGTAAGACAGTCGTACAAGGATCTCAAATCTGTGCAAATCTCGAGCGGGATCGTGTCATCAAGTACAAGCTTTAGCGTAGTCTTGATTAATATTACCATGTCGAATCCGTTACTAACAGCATATAGTTCTAATGCTAGCATGCTCCAGGTAACTCTCTTACACTTCGTCGAGCTCTAGTGTAAGATATTAGTATTACCCTAACTGTCCATCAAGGTGATAAGGTATCCAATCTAGGAGGTGTAGTCCTTGTTATTAGCAAAAGCACCGTCTACAAAAACTACGATTTTGAGGCCATCGCTTAATTTAACGTATTTTAGACCTCGATCGGAATTGTCAATCTGCTATTAAATGCGCTTATTTAATTGGCTAATCTCTTCAGGATCCAGGTCCGTATTCTGGGCTAGATACAAGAGGTCAAAAGAGGCTTCAGGTTAGCATACGCCGGCAATATATGCTCCCTGAGCTCGTTGCGCTCTATATTCGTCCTTATTAGTAGCAAGCTTTAATTTGTCGATTTACTTCTTCTGGCTTAAGTATATTGATCCATCTTATACTATAGCAATGTTACCTCTATTAAAGTTGAGAGAGTGATCTGGCGTGAGTTCTTTACATTCCTTGGCCTTAAATCCTGCCTTCTTAAGTTCCACTTCTTCTTGTTCTACGAATTTCTCATCTACTAGGATGAGAGTATCGTTAGTTTAGAGTCCCACCAGACCAAAGGCGCTATCCAATGTTAATTCGTTAGCGATAAATAAGTATAGGTCGTAGGTTGATAATACCATCTTCAAGAATCGTAGGTAGTGCTCACTATACTTAGCGAACTAAAAGGCTCCCGATTTAGAGATGCCGTACTAGGGTTCAAGGTTCTTAATAATCTTATTAAGCCATTGTAGTACGCGTGGGTTCGTGGGAGGATTTGCGAATAATCGACGATTTAACTTCTTACTAGTCTAAAGATATACTTACTTAATATCACGGATCAAGAGCCTTAATTTCTTCTTCTTATAATTACTCAAATTACCCTTGTTAAGTAGATCCTTAAGTATAGCAATAATAAGAATTAGACGTTAACTAATACGTTGAATTATAGATGATTCCGTAATAATAAATTCCTTTCTAGTATCGCTCTAGGCTTAAATAATTAATCTCGATTTATATAAACCATCTAGTTTAACTATATAATAGAACTTAGAATTAAATATACGTATACTCTTAGAGACCTATGATTTGTCGATTAAGTTAAATCCTTAAAGCTTCTTAAATCTAGCGATTTCAGCTAGATCCTCTAGAGATAGTTCGTCGGTTGTAAAGTACATTAGTACGCTATATATATATACCGTGGCAACGATAATCTTACGTGGTCAGCCTCTCTTGCTAGTATGCTCAAATCGTACTTCTAGCGCTAGTTATAGTCGCTCTAGTTCTAGTATATTAGATACATTTTAAGCGTTTGATTATAGTACTCTAGGAGGCTCTAGAGTTAGCGATCGTAGGCCGACTACTTCTAGTTCTAGGTTATCTAGTCTAATTTCTATAGTAATTTCTTCTTAATATAGCTTTACTACTATAGATCGAAATTATAAGACTCTATTTAGTAGCTTTATAAAACAGTTCTCGTCTTCTATATAAACAAGAGAGTATAGACCTGTTTATTTACCTAACTCTCGATATACTACAATAGGATAATTAATTAGTAAGTCCTTTAGATATAATATAATTAGTCTATTTCTTAATTTAAGAGTATCTTAAACTTGTCTTTATATTATAATCTTACAAGCTTCCGCTATAGCGGCTTACAAGGCTATTAATCTTTATACTATGTTTTAAGAGAGTAGATCTTTCGTCGTTATATATATATACGTACTAAATACTAGTAGTATAGATATAAGGCTATTCGGTCCTACTATATCGTTAATAGCCTTAATTACTATCTATAATTTAAGATGTTTATCGATAGTTAGTACCTCTTAAGATATTACTTTATATACGCGACGAAGTAATCTATAGTATCGCTTTACTATACCGATTAAATTATATACCTCTACTAGTACTACTTTTACTATTGTATCTATAGTTCTTATATATAACTAGAATTCGCGACTATAGAATTAAGTTCTAGCATTATAGGTTACTAGGTCTAGAGGACCTAAAAACATATAGACCTAGGTTCTAGTAACGGTCTTCTATATAGTCTTTATAGATATATCTTTAAGCTAGGCTATAGCTTAGAATCCTATAGCTTTGTCGACTATATATAGAAGAGGCTTTCCGTTAATATATATAATGTCTATAAATATATTAAAGTTAAATTTATAATTATTATAAATCGTAAACTTAAAGCGCTCTAGCGACTTTCTATATCTCTAGTATAAATTATAATACTTTATAAATTTCTCTAGGATCTTATATTATACGTCGTCGTAGCCGGCTCGCTATAATATAGTATATAATCGTTAAACTAATAGATAGCTAAATCGACGATATAAGTAGCGAATGTTCTCTTCGAAGAGTAGGTATTTATAGTGTTAATCTTAAATAAATATACTTATAGTTTACTATTCGCTCTATTATAAGAAGAGATGTTTATATTATTATATAATTAGAATTTCTCGACTATTCTAGATAAGTATATTCTTAAGGTTATTATACTATACACCTAGTTTATCTATATCGTTAATATATAGAATAAACGAGATGTTAATACTAGGCTCTATAATATAGAATTATATATCTCTAATAGAGAAGGTAATATTAACTAATTCGATATTTAACGAATTTCTAATACTAAATCTTATAATAGTTTAACTCTTTATACTTTAGTCTAATCTTACATCTAGATATATAGACTTATATACTAGAAATTAATTATAATCTACTAAAGATACTCTAGATACTTCTATATTAATTAGAATACTAAAGAAGTATAATCGTAGGTATCGCTTTACTATAATCGTTATATACTTCTCTAGTAGGTTAGGCGCGTTAGATATAGTAACTTTATTAATTTAACTAAGTCGATTTTAAGAGAGAGAGATATAATCAATTAGATAACCTAGAAGTATAGTAGAATCAAGTATATATAGATATATCGAATTATATAAATTAGTAGTTATCTCGCTTATACTCTTAAAGTTAATACTACTAAGTAAAGTTATCTAAGTAGTACTATTAATATTAAGAGTATTAGTACTTTCTTATATTTAAGTATATATTTAAGTTCTAGTAAAGTCTTTCTAGATTAGTAGTTTATCTAATCTATTAAAGTCGTCGTCGACGTTAGATTTATATTCTATAACTATAATCGCGAACCGTTTATTAGTATATTAGTTATCTATACACTTTATAAATTCCTTATAATTATAACGTCTCTCTTCGTAAGGATACTTTACTAATCGACAATCTAGCTTCTTATAAATCTAGTATCTCTTAGTTCTAGTATCGTAGTATTAGCCTTTAAATTAGTCGCGGTTATAAGGGTTAGAGTTATATATATTATATATATATTAATTAGTAAAGAAGACTTAATTTTAATTAAGTCTCGATTAAGAGGGTTTTATACCTATACTAGGTAGACTAAGCGTAGTACTTAATTCCGTCGCATCGTAGCTTTATAGATAGTCGTCGTTAGTAATATACGTGTTAGTTAGACTCTAAGATAACTTATAAGTATAAATTAAGCTTTCGATACTATTAATGAAATTTAGTAGCGTCTTTTACTCTTAGAAGGTATAAGCTTCTCTATATAATAGTATACTAATATAGACAAGTATAAGCTTATTCTTAAAGAAGGCCTTACTTTATAACTCTTATATTAATCGTAGATAGAGCTTCTTAAGTTCATTTACTAGAAGTTTATACACCTCGGAATTCTTCTTTCTAGAGTTCTTATTATATATATATTATATATTAATTTAATTATATATACTAAGTTAAAGTTTCTAGTAAGTATAGCTCTTAAATCGTTCTATAATAGATATATAAGCTTAAGAGAATCTAATATTATTTAGCCGAATTATAGAGTTATAGAAGGTTATCGAAAGTCCTTTTAATATAATTAGAAGAGCTAGTATACATCTATACTATAGTAAGTTAGCTTCTTTATATATATTAATAAACTTTATTAACTACTCTATAAAGTTATCTCTAGTACTACTATATCTTATTTCTTTAGTATAGTACTTTTAGACGTTAGTTAGTTGTTAACTAACACCTATAGTAGCTTATAGAGTAATAATAGCAGCTATATCGCTAGGAATATTAGTATACTACTGATTTATAAAACTAGGAGTAGGCGGTCTAGAAGGTAGAGGTAGAGAGTATTTTAAGCTCGTCGGGTTTATAAGAGATTAAGAGTTTTATACTCTTAGTATAATCGGATTACTTACTCTTCTAAGTATTACTTTAAAAGAGGTTAATCGATAGTTCTTCTTCTTAGTAATCTCATTCACGTCTTTAAGAGTCTAATATCTATAATCTTCGTAGGTTAAGACCTTGTAAAGAGTCTTAGATAATAGTTCTCCTTTTATATAATCTATCTTAATATATACGCCTCCGGTATACAAGGCTTAGCGTAGTAGGTGTAGATAATTCTTACTAATCGATATAAATCGTAGTTCGTTCTAATTATTAAAGTCTATATAAAAGAGGATCTAAAGGTTCTCATCTATAACGTCGCTCTTGTCGCCTATATACTTGTCTCTATATACCTTAATATATATAACGTCTAGTGTCTTAGAGGAAGGTACTATACTAGGTAGTATAGTTTAGTAGTAGTAGAGAGGTCGGAATTTAAGGTCGGAATTTAAGGTCGGAATTTAAGGTCGTTTATATAAGTCGTTTATAGGTAGGTTTAAGAGTATAGCGACCGAGGCTCGATTTAAGGTATCTCGAGATGTTGTTAATTTACTATATTTAAGATAATTAAGTCCTATATATATATATACAACCGAGGCTCGATTTAGAGTATCTCGAGTAGTTGTCGATTTACTATATTTATACTATTAAAGCTACTAAATATACTTTATGTTTTTAGTATACGAAGTATACTATTAAAGCTACTACTTTATATACTCTACTATAGTAGTAATAACTTACTCTAGAACTATACTATTAAAGCTACTAGAGATAGTTATAGGTTTATTATTTACTCTTTAGAGCTTCTAATAGAGAGAGTAACTAGTCTAAAGATATAGCTCGTTTATATATAGCTATAGTAGTAACCTTCTATAAAATCGAACTACCTTCTCTAATCTATATATACTTACTAATTAGTGTTAGTATAAAAGAGGTAAAGAGGTATTTCGTAGTTATTTATATTTATTAATAATCTACTAGTTATAGACTACGTTATTAATAAATACCTATTCTAAGCCTTAGTAGTTATATATATCGCTCTAAAGGCTATTTACTATAGAATATCTTATAATAAAAAATTTATATCTTATATATATCTCTATACTCGAGAGTAAGCTATATTGAAGTACTAAGATCTATATCTTTTTTATCTATATTAGCTAAATTCTTTAGTAGTAAATCTACTTTTAGTAATATATATTATTTCCTAGTAGAGTATATATAGCTATAAGCGTTATAGCTATAGATTTTATTATATAATTTTACTAAGAATACTATAACTATATCGCTACTAACTAGAATCTATAATTACTTAATTAAAGAAGGTATTATTCTTTATAGCGATATTATATAATAGACTATACTCTAGTCTCTTTAAGAGTATTAATAGTATTTTAGTATTATAATAGAACTTAGATATCTATATTTAATTAATTTATATATTTAAAAGATAAAAAAAACTTAATAGTAGTATTATATATTAATAGGTCTTATTATAGTATAAAAGGAGACTCTCTATAAATTTAAGATATAGCGACGACGCGATGATAATTTTTAGAATTAATAGACTAGAAGTATTTAAGAGAGATAATAAAATATAACTAAAATAAAAATATATAAAAGTTTTAGAGCGTTTATAGATTTTATATCGCTTAAACTCGAAGTATCTATAATTTATCTTATTATAGAGAGCGTCTCGATATATAGAAATAGACGTTATCTAAATAAACTCTAAATATATTAATTATATAATAACTTAGAATAAGTATTAGATAAATTTAGTATTATATATAGCTAAGAGAATAGAATATTATAATAAATAATTATATATTATATAAATTATAAATAAAATAATAAGCTTTAGATATTTTAACTTTTACTCTCTAATTATAATTCTATAACTATTAAAAAATTCTTATATTAATAGTCTTAAATATAGAGAAATAAAAGAGAAGAGACGATATTATCGAATATTATTTCTTTAAGTATAAAATTAAAAATCTTTACTAACTTCTATAGTATTAACGATTCTAACATCCTTCTTAGATTCTACCGCGCGACCTTATTCTTACTAATAAACTTTATAGATAAGAGTAAATATTCTATTATCTATATAGCGAACAATCTACTATACCTTCTCTATACTAAGAGCTATCCTTATTACTAGCTCTTCTAGACGAACGGATTATCCTTACTATCTTCGATTCTCTCTATAGACTCTATAAGTAAGTAACGTCTATATATTATTAGAGATAGAGATAGCTAAGAGAGATAAATTAGAAGCGAAGGAAGAGTATATAGTAAGAGAACTACTAGATGAAGTTCTAAGATAGATAGATTAAAAAACTAGTATTAAATATATTAACTAGAGTAGAAGATATATAATAAGATACTTAATAAATATATTATAAATATTACTTATTCTTCTAAAGTAGAGGTTTACTAACTTACCTATTCCTTATTATATTAGATATCTCTAAGTAACGCTTTACGCTTACTCTCTTCTCTTTTAATACGCCTCTTAACTAATATTAATACTTTCTTATTAATTATACTCTAGTATCTTTCTAAGAAACACGTAGGTATATAGAGCTTAAGTTACTATATATCTATCTATAGAAGGATTTCTATTAACCTCGAGACTAGATTATACTCTAGCGTATATATATAGCGCCTAGAGCTCTTTATAGAAAGCTTTTAAAAATCTAGCTCTAAGACTTATTTTCTTTTATATATACTTATAAGTACTACTTATCTAAGAGGTTCTATAAGATTTTCTTTCTTATACTTAGTTAATTCTACTTATCTTTACTTAAACATCTATTATTATTATTATTATTATAATTACTATCGTTCTTATCGCTTATATAAGACTTAATTTCTAGCGATATAATCGGTCTATTATATTAATAGCTCTAATATAGTTTACCTTTATCTAAGTTACTATATTTATACTACTAGATATAAGCTAGAGTAACATATACTAGCTAAAGCTAGTTAAGAGGAACAAGTGTTTCTATAGTAGCTTAATTATAAAGTTGTTAATTTTTCTAATATAGCTAATACTCTCGATAAGTTAGACAAGCTAGCTAAATGAAACCTCTTGTCTATTATAACTCTTCTAGATAATTACTATAAAGAAGAAATAGTATAAAGATTATAGACGAAATATAATTTTAGTAAGCGTTAGTAGAACGTCTCTTAAAGATCTACTATACTTAGATAGTAACTCTACGTCTATAGTTTCTAATATAGAAGGCGCCGGCGACGATAGTTAACTATTATTATTAGAGGTAGTAATAACTCTTAAGCTCTAACTAAGTGAGAAATATAACTTAGATAAGCGTCTATAAGGCTTAGAGTATAGTTTATATTAGCGAGTAGACCTTCGCTAAAGATAGTACTTATACTTCTTATATATTAGGCTATTACTAGATGAGAGTTGTTTCCGCTTTATAGAATGTAGTTTATTAACGTCTAATTCGGTATTATTAGACTTGTCTTCGCTATAATTGTCGCTTCTCTCTCTATTCTAACTAGGCTCTAGAGGTAGATCGCTATTAGAAAGCGATTACTATCGCTTAGCTAATCTTAGGCTTCTATACTCTATACTAGATAGATAGGTATTACTAACTCTTTTAGCTATTACTACTACCGCTATATTATCTATTTCTTACTACGATCTCTTATTCTTATTATTAGCTTTATTCTTATTCTACTCTACCTTCTACTACTCTCTCTCTCTCTTCTCTATAGAGAAATTTTCGAGTCTAGAGTAAACTAGCTTATATTCGTCTACTTTACCTCGACCGATGTAAAGATAGCTCTCTTAATTAAGTTGTTTCTCTATTAATACTATAAAGTAGTCTCGAGAGTAAGCGAAATATATATCGAGACTCTCTATATCGACGAGACTCTATAATAGCTCGTTCGAGAGTCGCGAAAGAGGATTATAAGAGTATATAGAATTAGATACTAAAGTTACTAGCTCTATAAACTAT
The DNA here is from genome assembly GCA_001399465.1 of Hymenoscyphus scutula. NCBI lineage: Eukaryota > Fungi > Ascomycota > Leotiomycetes > Helotiales > Helotiaceae > Hymenoscyphus > Hymenoscyphus scutula. The sequence continues at coordinate 16,137 of LKTO01000774.1, forward strand.
AACTACTAGGTAGTCTCTAAGCTACTAATAAGATCTACCTTAGACGCTATACTTTCGATATAAAGAGTAACGTCTTTAGCTTTAACTTCGAAGATACTTAAGTTATCGTTTAGTAGTAGAATAATTAGATTATCTATACTATAGTAGAGAGAATTAGAATCTGTTTTATAATAAAGAGTTATAGACTCGCTTACCTAGACTCTTATCTAAATTATTATCTAATACTAACCTACTATAGATAATAGAGCTATCTCTCTTCTCTAAAGCTAACCTCTTAACTTCTAGTACTATATTTTCTATACTCGAGTCTAATATTATAAAGCTATTCTTTTATAGTATAGTATATCTCTTTAATAGTTAGAAAGTCGTTACTATTCTCGTTATTACTATTATAGAAGATACTTATTTCTACTAAAATTTCTATAAGTTAGTACTATAGCTAAATATCTCTACCTTATAATATATCTTAAGTTTTAGATCTATAGCCTCTATTACTATTAGCTACTACTAGTAGTTAGAAGCTATTAATTACTATACTATTTAATCTTATATACTAGAGCTTCTAGATAGATTTATAATAGGAATCTCTTTTCTTAGAGTAGAGAGTAGTTAGTATATAAGTATATAAAATTAGAGTAAAAGTAGCTATCTTAAGTAGATAGAAATTAATTTAGAGTAGTTAAGAAATACTTAGTTTTCTATTAGCTATATAACTAGACTATAAAAGATAGTAGAAACTAGAAATTAAAGAGTTTATATAGATTTTTTATAAAACTCGAATACTCTCTATAGTCTACTATATACTTCTACTATACTCTCTCTCTCTCTTCTAATATAATCTTAAGAACGTCTTAATACTAATACTACTAATCTTATACTAAGAAATTTAGCTAGTTATAAGTTATTAGTACTATTCGATTCTACGTTCTTATACTAGAAGATATCTATCCTCGACTAACTCTACTACGCTATCTACTATAATCGGCCGATCTTAGTATATTTTCTCGATTACTAGCGATACTATAGGTATATAGGAAATAAGAGAGGATCGTATAATCGAGGATGCTATTATATCTAGTAGTCTAAACGCTTAAGGCAGACTTGTCTCTCTCGTCGTTAGTTTCTTAGCTTCTAAGCGTAAAGCTAGTATAATCTAATCGTGAGATCCGATTTAAGACTATAGAGAAGTATCGTACGATTCTACTACTACAAATTAGCTTATATCTACGTAATTAAGACGAATACGAAATACGCCTCGATAAGAGAGGAGACTTACTATTAAGCTACTACCGCGTCATCTATCTAATACGCTACTAGGCAGAAGTAAGGCTACGCTAATATAAGGCCTTTTTATAACTAGCTGTAGTGTCTTTAAGTAGAGGCTAAACCCGCGGCATCTTAATATCTAGAGGCGCTACTATAAGAGACGGTAATTATATAGCGATAAGGTAGAGTCGAAGCTGCCTTATACTACTCTAGCGGCGACCTTTAGAGTTATAGCGAGGCCGATCAGGGAAGCTTAGTAGGAAAAGAGATAGCGTCTAGGTAAAATAGCTAAGTATGTATAAAGAGCGAGAACCGAGGGTCGTGAGAGTAGGTTATTAAGCTGTTAGAAGAGAGAGAAGGAGAAGAGTAGCTAGTAATAGGAAAACGAGACTCTTATACCTCGCGAAAGCGGCGACGGGCCTGTATACGCGCCTTGTCTAATACGAGCGGTCGCGGTTTCCTAATACAGCCTTACTATCTAGTCGTTTACCTTTTATAGTAGATCTACTCTCTTATAAGTATCTATAAATTTTATTAATTTCTCTAGAGAGTTATCTCTAGTACTTCTATACTTTATATCTTCTATATAATACTTCTATATATTTATAAGTTAATTACTAATATCTATAGTAGCTTATAGTACTATAATTATAGTAATGTTATAGACCTAGCTACTATCGAGTATATAACTCGCTTATAGCTACTCGCTAGCGTTTATAAAGTCTACTATTTCTAGTCTAGTCTAGAACTATTTCTATACTTATTAATTTCTTAGCTATTCTTATATTATAAAACCTCTAGAAGTCTTCTCTTTTCTTCTCTTCTCTTCTTTAGCTTTAGATCTTTAATTAAACTATCTCTTACTTCTCTAATTATCTACTATATCTATATCTACTATAGATAAGAATAACTACTAGAGAGCTAGTAGATTAGGTTCGCTATAAGTAATATCGTTAGAAACTTTATAGTATTACTAAAGTAATAAACTATTAATTAGTTATAGTAAGGCTAGATATATAATAGCGATTAGTTATATAAGTAATTAAGAATTTAGAACTTATAGTATAATCGAATTATAAGCTTATTTAAGAATCGCTATAAATAAGATTAGTATATCTTAATTTAAGTAAAGTTATCTACTTTCTCTATTATCTAATATCTATAATTCTTATAGCTTAAGGTTTTATATAAATAAGAGAAAATTAATTCTTCTTTATCTCGATTAGTTTTAATATATATATCTCTAGTTTATAGTACTTTCTAGAGTAGATATATATAATTCTTACTAACTAAGATAAACTAATTTTTATTCTAATTCTTAAAGTCTTTATAGTATAAGAGCTAAAGGTCTTTATTAATAACGTTCTAGTATTTCTTATAGTACTTATCTCTATAATTCTTAATATATAGAATATCTTAGTTATTATTAGATAGAGATATACTAAAGTATTATAATAGTATTTAATACTAGTAGTAGTATTTAGAGTAGAGTTTTAATAAGGTTAGTTAGATTATTTTATAGTATTCTTTATATTTATAGAA